>JBBDGP010003190.1:57500-242500 GCA_037952835.1 Lithobates septentrionalis | reverse complement strand
TTGCTCCCAGCCATCCACATGCCCAGCGGTTGAATGCTAGCTTGGCAAAATTGCTAGCACTTCAACTGCTGCCTTTTCAGTTGGTAGACTCTGCACCCTTCCGTGAGTTTGTGGAATGTGCGGTTCCTCAGTGGCAGGTACCCAAACGCCACTTTTTCTCACGGAAGGCGATTCCGGCTCTCTACCGGCATGTGGAAGGCAATTTCCATGCCTCGCTGGACAGGGCGGTCAGCGGTAAGGTGCATATTACTGCTGACTCATGGTCCAGCAGGCATGGACAGGGACGTTACCTAAGTTTCACGGCGCATTGGGTGACTCTGCTGGCAGCTGGGAAGGATGCAGGACAAGGTGCAGTAGTGTTGGAGGTTGTTCCGCCACCATGCCTCCAAAATGCCACTACGAATAATTGTGACACACCTCTCTCCTCCTCTTCTTCTTCCTCCATGGCCTCTTCCTGTGCTTTGTCCTCTAGACCAGCGATGCTCCGTAGGCGTTCAAGGGGCTACGCATGTACGCAGGCCAAAAGATGCCATGCAGTGCTTGAGCTGGTGTGCTTGGGGGACAGGAGCCACACTGGGGCAGTGGTTTGCGACAATGGCACCAACCTCCTCTCTGCCCTCCGACAGGGACAAATGACCCATGTGTCCTGTTTGGCTCACGTCCTTAATTTGGTGGTGCAGCGGTTCTTGGGCAGGTACCCGGGTTTACAGGATGTCCTGAGGCAGGCCAGGAAAGTCTGTGTACATTTTCGCCGGTCATAAAATGCCAGTGCTCGGCTGGCGGACCCCCAAAAGGAGTTTAACCTGCCCAAGAACCGCCTAATCTGTGACATGCCCACCAGGTGGAACTCAATGTTGGCCATGCTGCAGCTGCTGCACACGCAGCAGAGGGCCATCAATGAGTACCTGTGTGACTATGGCACCAGGACAGGGTCAGGGGAGCTTGTTTTTTTTTACCCACGCCTGTGGGCCATGATCAGGGATGCATGCACTGTCCTGTCACCATTTGAGGAGGCCACGAGGATGGTGAGCAGTGACAGTGCATGCATCAGTGACACTGTCCCCCTTGTCCACCTGTTGGAGCACACGCTGCGTGGAATAATGGACAGGGCACTTGAGGCAGAACAGAGGCAGGAAGAGGAGGACTTCCTTAGCTCTCAAGGCCCTCTTTATCCAGACAGTGTTCCTGCGTGCCCGCCGATCACACAGAAAGAGGAGGAGGAGGAGGAGGAGGAGGAGGATTGTGTCAGTATGGAGGTGGAGCCTGGCACTCAGCATCAGCAGCAGTCTTTAAGGGATCAGTCCCAAGAAACACATAGACTTGTACGTGGCTGGGAGGAGGTGGCTGCGAACCATGTCGTCCCTAGTGACCCAGAGGACTCCGGACCGAATGCCTCAGCAAACCTATGGCCTCCCTGATCTTGCAAAGCCTGCGTAAGGATCCTCGCATTCGTGGTATCAAGGAGAAGCACCAATACTGGCTGGCAACCCTCCTTGATCCACGTTACAAGGGTAAGGTGGCGTACCTTATCTTGCCATCGCAGAGGGAGCAGAGAATGAAACATCTTCGGGAGGCCTTGCAGAAAGGTTTGTGCAACGCGTTCCCAGAGACTGGGAGGTTACAAACTCCTGTTTCTGGACAACGTGTTGCTGAGGCTTCGGTCAGTCAAAGAAGGAGCGGTGGAGAAAGTGGCTGTCTGACCGATTCGTTCAGACAATATTTTAGTCCGCAGCCCCAAGGTATGATCGGTTCCAGCAACCATCGCCAGCGTCTGTTTTACATGGTGCAGGAATACCTAGGGGCAAGATCTGACTTGGACGCCTTTCCCACCGAAAATCCTCTGGGTTACTGAGTCTTGAGGATGGATCACTGGCCAGAGCTTGCACAGTATGCAATTGAGCTACTGGCCTGTCCTGCATCCAGCGTTCTTTCGGAACGCACATTCAGTGCTGCTGGAGGCTTTGTAACCGATCACAGGGTGCGTCTGTCCACCGACTCGGTCGATCAACCGACCTTCATAAAAATGAATCAGTCTTGGATCACCACCAGCTACCAAGCACCTGATGCTGATGTAACCGAATAATTTTTTTTGAAATCTCAGATCCCTTCAAAGACTGCCTATGCTGATGGTGAGTGACTATCCTGAGTAATTATCCTCTTCCTCCTCAATGATCACGCCGATAGCTTGTAAGAACATTTTTGGTTCTGGGCGCCGTCACCAGTGCCTAAGGCCCAATTTTTCAGCCCCTGTTTAACAGGGGCGTGTAATTACAATTTTTGATGCAATACTTTGCAGCAGGGCTCATTCCTGCGTTCCAACTAGAGTATCTGTGAGGGGTTGCAGTGTTGTGGCACCAGCACCAGTGCCTAAGGCCCAATTTTTCTGCCCCTGTTCAACAGGGGCATGTAATTACAATTCTTGATCTAATATTTCACAGCAGGGCCCATTTCTGCGCCCACCAAGAGCGAGTGAGGACTTACAGTGTTGTGGCACCAGCACCACCACCACCACCAAAGGCCCAATTTTTCTGCCCTTGTTCAACAGGGGCATGTAATTACAATTCTTGATCTAATATTTCACAGCAGGGCCCGTTTCTGCGCCCACCAAGAGCGAGTGAGGACTTACAGTGTTGTGGCACCAGCACCACCACCACCAAAGGCCCAATTTTTCTGCCCCTGTTCAACAGTGGCATGTAATTACAATTCTTGATCTAATATTTCACAGCAGGGCCCTGTGAGGGCTTACAGTGTTGTGGCCACAACAACACCTAAGGCCCAAATTTCTGCTGAGTATATAGGGCAGGCCCCTACTTTCAAACATCCAACTTACAAATGACTCCTACTTGCAAACGGAAGGAGACAACAGGAAGTGAGATGAAATCTACCCCTAGGAAGGGAAATTCTCTCCTGTAAGAGTTAATATGGGAAAAAAGTTTCTCCTTTCCACTGATGCTTTATCACCAATCCTTGTTTCACAAAAAAACCCACATTTTCAAAAAACATTTGTCATTGGGACAAAAAATGAGGTGAAATCTTCTGAAGAGGAGCACAGACGGCAAAACAAATGTCACAGGGGTGATAACCCTTCCCTATGTTTTCCAAAAAGCTTAAAATAGATTTTTTGGCTGGAGCTAAACACGTTAAAAATGTACCAGTTCAAAATTACAAACAGATTCTACTTAACAACAAACCTACAGTCCCTGTCTTGTTTGCACCGCCTGTATACTGCTTTTCAGAGTATATAGGGCCTGGTGACCCCACGCCTTTCCTTTTTTTAATTTAGGTGCGGGGTTCCCCTTAATATCCATACAAGACCCAAAGGGCCTGGTAATGGACTGGGGGGTACCCATGCTGTTTGTCTCACTGATTTTCATCCATATTGCCAGGACCCGACATTACATTAAACCCGCAAGCAGTTTTAAATGACTTTTTTTTTCCTTTAAAAATGACATTTTGTGCAGGGACTGTTCTAAGCACAGGAAACACGCGCCACTTTACAGGCATACTATAGACACCCCCCAGGTACGATATTTAAAGGAATATTTCACTTTTTTTTTTTTACTTTAAGCATCATTAAAATCACTGCTCCTGAAAAAACTGCTGTTTTTAAAAGTTTTTTTTGCATTGATACATGTCCCCTGGGGCAGGACCCGGGTCCCCAAACCCTTTTTAGGACAATACCATGCAAATTACCCTTTAAAATGAGCACTTTCGATTTCGAACGTTCGAGTCCCATAGATGTCAATGGGGTTCTAACGTTCGTGCAAATTTTCGGTCCGTTCGCAGGTTCTGGTGCGAACCGAACCGGGGGGTGTTCGGCTCATCCCTTCTCTGTCCTAATAAATAATCAAATATGGCTCTTTACAAGAAAGAGCAGCCAATTCCAAAACACTCCTTGCTGAGGATATAGCAACCAAGAACACTAACTTCCTCGTCAGAAGGACTAAGGGAGTATGCTGTATTGGTTCAAATGGCTGTTTTTGTAACACTGACAAAACGAAGTTCAAGTCCCAAGGGTTCAAAGGAGGTCTAACTGGCGGATTAAGCCGCATCACCCCATGCATAAAAAACCCAGACCAAAGAATGCGAAGCAAGCGGTCTTTGAAATAAGACCGATAAAGCTGAGACCTGGCCTTTAACAGTACTCAAGCCCAGCTTCATCTCTACCCCTAATTGTAGAAAGGCAAGAATCCTACCTATGTTATACTTCCGAGGGTGCCAACCCTTGGACTCACACCAGGAGACATAAGCCCTTCAGACTCTATAATATATAGTTCTGGAAGCTGGCTTCCTTGCATTAATCAAGGTAGAGATAACTGACTCGGAAAGCCCACGCTTCTTCAGAATAGCAATAGCCAAGCCATTAAATTTAGAGTTTGTAAGGTAGGATGGAATATCGGCCCCTGTGAGAGTAGGTCTGGACAAAGTGGAAGGGACCATGGATCCCACACCGCCATCTTTACGATTTCTGCAAACTAGGACCTTCTGGGCCATGCTGGAGCTACAAGAATTACTGGCTTTCTTTCCAGCTTGATCCTGCAAAGAAGTCGTGGCAGCAACTGAATAGGGGGGAATGCATAAATCAGAGAGAACTGATCCCACGGGGTCACCAACGCATGCGTTCTGCATGCGAGTGGATCCCTCGTCCTGGACACAAAGTTGACCAACTTCATGCTAAATCTGGATGCCAGAAGATCTACGTCCAGAGTCCCGCATTTCTAGCAAACAGCCCAAAAAATTTCGGGTGAAGGGACCATTCCCCCCAGGAGCAACTGCTGGCGGCTCAAGAAGTCTGCCTGCCAATTCTCCCTCTGTGCTGCGAGACTCTTGGTGCCCCCTTGGTGATTGATGCAAGCCACAGCTTGTCGGATTGGATCCTGACAGGACAGCCACTTAACCTGAATGGCCAGGCCTTCAAAGCCAGACCCGCTGCTCGAATCATTAGGATGTTGATGGGCAAGGTCCTTTTGGTTCTTGACCACTGTCCCTGGACAGTTGTCTTTTCTAGTACTACTCCCCAACCTGAACGACTGGCATCTATCTTTACCACCTTCCAGATAACTGGTCTAAAGGATTTTCCTTTCAGCAGATTCCGGGTTACCAACCACCAAATGAGGCTCTGGGACACCCTTGGGGACAGCCGCATTGGCAAGTCTAAAGCTTGAACCGTTTTGTTCCAAGCCGATAGGATACTGTTTTGCGGTCTCGAACGCCCAGTTCCATTTGAACAGTCTCAAATGGTACTGGGCATAGGGAACCGCTTCGAATGAAGCCACCATCTTTCCTAACAATCTCATGTAAAGGCGAATGGAGGGATCTCTTTTCGACCTGACCATCTGCACCAGCTCTCTTATGGTGTTGATCTTTACCTGAGGCAAGAACACCTTTTTCTGGCCTTTGTCTATGATCAGACCCAAGTATTCCAGCCTTTTTAGTGGTTTTAAGGAAGACTTCTCTAGGTTGAGAATCCAACCCAGATTTTCCAGGTATTTGGTCGTAATGTGTACGCTTTGCTCCGAACGGGCCACCGACTCACCGACTGGTCTATTAGCAATAGATCGTCTAGGTATGCCAAGACCGTTATGTCCTGTGCCCTTAACCTGGCTAGAGGTGGAGCCAGAACTTTTGTAAACACCTGGGGTGCTGTAGCTAGCCCAAAGGGCTGGGCTACTAACTGATAATGATGCTGTTCTATCTCGAACCGCAGAAACCTTTGGTGAGCGGGAAATATAGGGACATGCAGATATGCATCCCTGATGTCGATAGACGCCAGAAGTTCTCCTCCTTGTAGGATAGAAACCACTGACCTGATCGACTCCATGCGAAAGGAGTGGATCTTCAGGAACGTATTTAGATTCTTTAGATCTAGAATGGGTCTGACATCTCAATTTGGTTTTGGTACTGTAAAGAGGTTTGAATAAAACCCCAAACCTTGCTCTTCTGTGGGGATTTGTATGATCACCCCCTGAGCCAGTAATCAGTCTAGTGCCCGAAACAGAGATGGTCTTTTCCCTGGATCTTTGGGAACGTTTGACCTCAGAAAACGAGACACTATCACGCTTCCTATCCCTTTGTATGGAGGATGCGATTAAAAAGCCGCTAATCTTCCCTCCAGCCCCAACAGGGCGGAGGAAAATGCATCTTAAGTCACATATACAGGGGCTGAGATGTGAGAAGCAGCTGCATGGATTGGTTCCAATGACTCTCCCTGGCTTGCTACCTCTGGTATTTCAGGAGAGGATGACAGTGTGGAGGTACGACTGGAGTTCCCAGTGCCTGGGGGTGAAGTTTTTGGTACCTTTTTTGAGGTCTTCGTGGTGTCTTTTTTGGGAGGCATAGTCCTAAGCACAAAAGCAGAGGTACTAAGTAAATGCACTACTTGCTGGGCAATAGTCTAGCAATACAATGCCGCTAATAAAGTTCAGCTTGGTGCTGAGTAAAATTTATTTCCTCTACTGGAAATGCCTGTATGCATTGCCTTACGTGCCCTCACTGCTCCTATGTTCTGTGTGACCAGACATCCATACTCTCCAGCTCCTTGCTGAGGAGAGTATGTTTTCTCTGCTGGGCATCCCCAGCACCTGCACCGTGTGTCCTCGTGGACGCTACGTCCCACACATGGCGCTGCGCCTAAGCCACGCTCCCTCCGCTCATTAACCTGCCCCCCTCTTGTTTAAAAATACCAACAGTCACCTCTGTATAAAGACACATATGACAACAGAGGCTGCCCCAACAAATATAACAAAGTCTGGTCTAAGTGGCTGGCAGATCCCTCCACCACTTCAGAGGCCTCTCAGTAGACTCCAATCACAAAGTAGCTCCCAAGCGGGTGCCAGGTGTACACAATAATCTACAATATGCTATTTTACCATGTACAACTGCACATAGCACCACCTCATGACCCAGTAAACTGTACCGCTAGGACTGATTTCATAATATATTTTTCATGAATAAGGTGACAGCGTGATTCCTGCAAGGATCACATAGACATCATATTAGACCAATGTATGTTTAACTGTTTGTTCTCTTTATCTGTTTTTGTTTCTCTTTTTAAAAACCAATAAAAAGATTTCGAAAAAAAAAAAAAATACCAGCAGTCCACGAGCTCAGACGGCATTCGGGTCTGCCAGTCGGCAGACCCAGCGAGAGGGGAGGAAAGGTTAGGCTGGTGAGGCGGGATCAAGCTCCCTCATGACGCTTTCTGGCTTCTGTGGGGAACATAAAAATCAGCATAGGGAAGCTGCCACACCCCCCAGGGTGGGTGGGGGGGGGAGTAAAAACTACTGTTGTACCTTCCGGCCCCTTATTTCCCCCAGGGGGGAAAAAAATGCTGTTGGCAAATTTTGTCCTGGATGAGGAATACTCCCTGATATATGCTGCTGGCCGAGCCACACACATGATCTTTAGCTGGGACACTGAGATGGACTGAGAAGCAACGTACCAAGGTATGTGCATTTACTCCCTGTAGTAGAGATTTAAGGCATGACACCATTTTACTCATGGAAGAAAAACGATAGGTGGACTTTTTACAGTTCCTAGGCTTCTTCCCTTACCTTATCCTCTCTGCAGGATACTTCTGAAGACAGACAGATCCAGACTTCATCCATCATGGCGGGCTGCGTTAGCAAACCTTTAAGGACCGGGTCCCTTTTTATCGGGGTTCCACTTCCTTGGACCTAAATAGCACCCCGCCAGTAAAAACTTTAGGTAATATGAGCATGACCAAAGTCCTGGGTCCAGCCCTGCAAGGAGAGGCGTTACAGGCAAAACCTTGTTCTTCTAATACGAGGCCCGGGTACCATCCAATTTGTCCTCAGTGGCACTTTGGATGGATCCGGTCTGTAGAGGCTGTTTAAATCCAGCAAGGATCCCTTCAGCGGAGCTCTACAGAGCACAACTTCACTCGTGACCAACACCTTAGAAACTGGCGAAAAAGCTGAGGTACTCCTGGTAGGAGGAGGGGTTATATAGGGAGTGAACTTCCTGTATTGTGTGTGCCAGTGTCCATCACCTGAAGGTGCCTATATACCCATAAAGTTACTACTACTACTCTGTGTCCTGTGATGTACGATAAAGAAAATTGCGTCTGAAAGACCACTGCGCAAATACTGTGTGACATAAAATATTGATCGCTATTTTATTCTCTAGGGTCTCTGCTAAAAAATATATATATTGTTTGGGGGTTCTAAATTTCTAGCAAAAATATAGATTTTAACTTGTAAGCAACAAATGTCAGAAAAAAAGCCTTAGGCATGAAGGGGTTAAGGGCCACTTCCTTTTTTAGTGACGTCACATTGATGACATAATTTCCGGTTTCAGGAAGTGGCAGTTTCCCTGCCAATTTGTTGGCTGTTTAAGGCTGAAATCAACTCATATTTCATCCCTCTGGTCATTGCTTGGTAAAAGGAAGCTACAAGGGGTAAAGGTGCAAAAAAATTTTACTTTTGTTCAATTAAACACTTCCTGCCCACCGGCCGTCATATGACGTCCTTGACTTTGTGCGGGTATATCTGAATGATGCCTGCAGCTACAGGCATCATTCAGATATTGTCTTTTTCAGCCAGTGAATCGATAAACACCACAGGAAAGATCATTGCGGCATGTCAGCCGCGTGATCGTTCTTATGGGCGGCGAGAGGGGAACCCCCCCTGCCGCCGCCCTCCGGTGCTTCTACCGACTCACTGCTGGCATCAGTGAGTCGGAGAACGGATCCGCTGGCCCCGGATGTTTACCATAGAGATTTCTGGTGGACCAGATGGTCGCCGGAGCCTCTATGATCGTTCGGATGCCGGGCGCGATGTTATGACGTCACACCTGGCCTCTGCATTAAGACCCCTTTCACACTGAGGCGCTTTGCAGGCGCTATAGCATTAAAAATAGTGCCTGCAAAGCGCCCTGAAACAGCGGCTCCATTCACTCCAGTGTGAAAGCCCTCGTCCCTTTAAATTTGCCGCTGTGCCATTGTGTGTGTGCCATCGGCAGGAGACTCCATGAGTCGGGTCGCAGGTCCCGCGGACTCGATCGCCGCAGGGATACCCGCAATCACCTCATGGAGAGGAAGAACGGGGAGATGCTAATGTAAACAAGAACGGGGAGATGCTAATGTAAACAAGCATTTCCCCATTCTGCCTAGTGACAGTGTCACTGATCTCTGCTCCCTGTGAACGGGAGCAGAGATCAGTGACGTGTCACACGTAGCCACGCCCCCCCACAGTTAGAAACACTCCCCAGGACATACTTAACCCCTACACTGCCCCCTAGTGGTTAACCCCTTCACTGCCAGTGTCATTTACCCAGGAATCAGTGCATTTGTATAGCACTGATTGCTGTATAAATGACAATGGTCTCAAAAATGTGTTAAAAATGTCCGGTGTGTCCGCCATAATGTCGCAGTCATGATAAAAATCACTGATCGCCGCCATTACTAGTAAAAAAAAAAATTATCAATAAAAATGCCATAAAACTATCCCCTAATTTGTAGACGCTATAACTTTTGCACAAGCCAATCAATAAACGCTTATTGTGATTTTTTTTACCAAAAATATGTAGAGGAATACGTATTGGCCTAAATGGAGGAAAAAAGTTTTTTAAAATATTTTTTGGGGATATTTATTATAGCAAAAAGTAAAAAATAATGCGTTTTTTTTCAAAATTGTCTCTATTTTTTTGTTTATGGCGCAAAAAATAAAAACCGCAGAGGTGATCAAATACCACCAAAAGAAAGCTCTATTTGTGGGAAAAAAAGGACGTCAATTTTGTTTGGGAGCCACGTCGCACGACCGCTCAATTGTCAGTTAAAGCGACGCAGTGCCAAATCGCAAAAAGTGCTCTGGTCAGGAAGGGGGTAAATTCTTCCGGGGATGGAGTGGTTAAATACCTCCTTTGGCTCTAGGTATACAAAGGCGCATGAAGGAACTCATGTCAATAATGGGGATGGTATTGACACAGCCCCGAATGAGCCACAATGGCTCAAAATTTATATGGTCCAGAATTATTAGAATTATTATAGACAGAATAAAGGTAAATAAAGCACCTGGACAAGATAACATACACCCACAGGTCCTAGAACCGAGCTTTGCTTCAATTTGTTCTTTCAAAGCCATTGTTTCTAATTTTTAGGGTCTCTTTAATGACTGGCATATTACCCACTGGATTGGCATAAGGCCAACCTGGTGCAAATATAAAAAAAAAGGGGGTCAAAATCTTTACCAAAGAACTATAGGGACTATAGTTCTATAGTTGGGAAGATACTGCTGAGTTTAACCTTTTCGGTGCCAAGCCCTGTGTTCCACTTTTAAACTTAGATGGTCAGACCATTTTTGCATTTTTTTCAGTTTTTTTTAAATTTTCCCCTTACAATTTTCTAAAAGCACATGACCTATAGAATAAAAAAAATGTGCCATTGATTTTTTAGGCTCTGTGATATTTGCGCGAATGTTTATCAAATGGCTATTTTCATTAAAAATACACTAAAATCATTATTAGTGGAAACATACATAGCACAATTTACAAAATTCCTGCTAAATAAAGAAATTAAAACTGTATTGAGTTAATAAATATTTGAAGTTTTTAAATTGTGCCTTTTTTGTGAAGTGGTGAAAACTGAAGGTGAGTCAAAACTATAAATAAAAACAAATTACAGTAAAACCTTGGTTTAAGAGTAACTTGGTTTGAGAGTGTTTTGCAAGACAAGCAACATTTTAAAATACTTTTCGACTTGATAATACAAGCGATGTCTTAATATATAAGTAGCGTCACATCACAACTGAGTAAAAAAGAGAAGAGAGGCGCCTCCAAGTGTAGCAATAGGGTTACATTTAGTGAAGGTACAACATTTAGCAACTCACATGGTTGATGATTAAAACAGGCACATCCAAGTATGCAGGCATCCGGGGGAAAGCTGTCCACATAGACCATCCTCTGCACCGCCAACAACATCATCCCTTCCACGCTGCACTCCATGAGCGCTTCAAGTATCGCTTTCAGGGTAGTCACGATTGAAGACGGACAGCGGTGAGAGCCGGCGGTGCGGAGGATGGTCTATGCGGACAGCTTTACCCCGGATGCCTGCATAATTAGATGTGCCTGTTTTAATCATCAACCATGTGAGTTGCTAAATGTTGTACCTTCATTAAATGTAACCGCATTGCTACACTTAGAGGCGCCTCTCTTCTCTTTATACTCTGTAGCTCCTGCTGGATTTTGTTTTACTATAAACGGAAGGACTGAATAAATGGTTGTGGAATGAATCACCTGAGTTTCCATTATTTCTTATGGGGAAATTTGCTTTGATATACAAGTGCTTTGGATTACAAGCATGTTTCCAGAACAAATTATGCTCGCAATCCAAGGTTGTACTGTACTCTAAAAATCTGAAGTTATAATTTTTCACTTACAGCTTTCAGAATTTGTAAAAGACCTCCCCCACATCTGGAATTCAGTTTTAGGGCACCAGTTCACAAAAAGTATATTGGGGAACTGGAGAAAGTGTAGAGAAGAGCAACCAAACTGATAAGAGGCATGGAGGAGCTCAGGTATGAGGAAAGATTAGAGGAACTGACTTTATTCTATTAATAAGAGGGGATATGATCAACATGTATAAATACATCAGTGGTCCATATAGTGAACTTGGTGTAGAGTTATTTACCTTAACCACTTCTCGACCACCGCACGCCGATATACGTCGGCAGAATGGCACGGGTGGGCAAATGGGTGTACCTGAACGTCCCTCCCTCGGGTTCCCCCCCCCAGGCCCACGGTGGTCGGGTTCATTGGGGAGTGATCAGTCCCCAGGGCCAGACCAATGATTTATCATCTGGACCTGGTGATCGCTCCTGACAAATGAAAACCTTTCCCTGTCTGTGTAAGTGTAAACACAGACAGGAGGAAGTGATGTCATCTCTCCTCGTGGAGTCTTTTTGATTCCAGTGAGAGAGAGAGGACATCTAACCGTGAGTTGCATCAACAGTACACTGACATAAGCACACATAGGTACACTTTCCACCCCTTGATCACCCCCCGATCGCCCCCCCCCAGTTAACCCTTTCACTCCCTGTCACTGTGTCACCAATTGCAGTTTTCAGATTTTTCCCTGATCACTGCATTGGTGTCATTTGTGCCTAAAATAAGTGTTAGGGCAGTTAGTATTAGCCCTTGTTAGGTCTAGGTTACCCCCTAAACCCCCCTAATAAAGGTTTAACCCCTTGATCGCCCTCGCCAGTGTCACTAATCGATCGCCGTATTTGTGTCACTGGTGACACTAGTTAGCCAGTTAGTTTCACCGTCAGGTTTTTATAGCGTCAGGTACCCCATATATTACCTAATAAAGGTTTTAACTCCCTGATTGCCCCCTAGTTAACCCTTTCACCAGTGATCACCGTATTAGTGTTACGGGTGACACTGGTTAGTTTGTTTTTCATAGCATCAGGGCACCCGCCGTATATTACCCAATAAAGGTTTAACCCCCTGATCGCCAGGCGGGTGATATAAGTTTGGTTTTAGCATCAGTCAGGGTCTGCGTCACCTCAGGCAGCGTCAGAATAGTGCCAGTAGCGCTAACACGCACCATACGCCTCCCTTAGTAGTATAGTGTCTAAACGGATCGATATCTGATTTGATCAGATCTATACTAGGGTCTCCAGCAGTTTAGGGTTTCCAAAAAAGCAGTGTTAGCGGGATCAGCCCAGATACCTGCGTTTAGCCCCTCCACTCAGCCCAGCCCACCCAAGTGCAGTATCAATCGATGACAAAACACATAACTGCAGCGTTCGCAGAGTCAGGCCTGATCCCTGCGAACGCAAACAGTTTTTTGGTAGCGTTTAAATCAGTCGCTGACAGTCAGGAGCTCTTTTTCCTGTGAGTCTCACTAGTGTACCAGTAAATTTAGAGACCAAAATGTCAAATCGAAGGTACACTAGTGAAGAGGCCTACACGTTTCTGAGCATGACAGATAGTGAAGAGGAAGTCACTCATCTGTCAGATTCAGGCTCAGAATACGATCCTGTAGACAGCAGCGGCACCCTGACAGATAGCTCTGATGACAGAGTTGTGGTCCCTGCCAAGGTCAGGTGTACCCGACCCCGTTCTGCTGTCATTGAGGTGCAAGAACCGCCGGGCTCTCGTATGGAGCAGAGAGCCAGTACGAGTGCCGCTCATCCTTCTGGTGAACTGGCTAGTACACCCTGGTCGTAGTCAAACCAGCACTGCAGTAACACGTGGTGACGTGGCGAGTCCCATAAGTGCAGTTCAAGCTGGTGCGGTGGCTAGCACAACTAGTGTCCTGCAGCCACCAAGAAGAAGACAAACACAGGCCCGTCGAGCCCATAGTGCCCTTCCTGCTGCATTCGCCAATCCTAATTGTGAATCCACCACTTCTGCAGCACCCGTACTTCCCCCATTCAGTGGCCAACCCAGAATTCAGGTGGAAACAGTTTATTTTACATCATTTGATTTTTATTCACTGTTTTTCACGGAAGATCTCTATAGATCTATTGTGGACCAAAGTAATTTGTATGCTGGTCAATTCATTGCCGCTAATCCCCATTTGACCCTTGCCAGAGATTGGAAACAATTACGGTTTCTGAATTTAAGACCTTTCTAGGCCTATCCCTCCTCATGGGCATAACCAAAAAGAGTGAGTTGCGGTCATATTGGTCCACTGACCCAATTCACCATATGCCCGTGTTCTCTGCCTCCATGACCAGTGCACAATACGGGCAGATCTTGTGGTTCATGTACTTCAACTCTGTCATCCTCGGGGTGACCCTGGATACGATCTGCTCTACAAAATTCGGCCCCTCGTAAACCACTTTAACCAATGGTTTGCAGTCCTGTTTACTCCCTATTAAGTTGTCTGCATTGATGAGTCCCTGATTAGGTTTTCTGGCCGCTTGTCTTTCAAACAGTATCTTCCCAGCAAGCGTGCCAGATATGGGGTCAAGATGTATAAGCTCGGGGCGTGGCCTGATGTGGCATGTGAACAGACCTGTTCAACGGAGCTCCCGCTGGTGATTCTTCAGAAGATCCTTACCTCACCACCACAAACGCCCGTAAAAGACCGGTACCGGTGCCTACTGTCCCCCGGACATCCCAGGACTTCGTAGCAGCCAAAAGAACGGCATGATGACCCGCAGGAATCGGGGAGAAGCCGCGGTCTCAGCATCCCCGAACATCCAAGATGGCACCTGAATCTCTCAGCCTCAGAGGACACTTTACGAAGCCAGGATAAGAAACCGGAGCAGGGGGGGTAAGTCATCAAAACCCCCTTAGACTAAAGAACAGTCCAGGGATATGCTCTATTACACGCAGAAGCTAGCAGGCCCTGCAGATCCCACACAGGCTAAAGCACAGCAAGCAGCAGTGTCCACAGAGCAGGCAGACAGGGATAAGACAGACAGGCTGGAGGACACTGAATCTATGGAGTCTGTCCCTGATCCCATGCCCGGCTTGTTTGATATGCAAATGGAGGATCGCCCAAATGGAGGCGAAATATTGCACGCTGTACATAGATGCACTGCTTCGGTGGATGATCTTAAAGAGAAATTTGGGGGGCTAAAAGAGTGTCTCTCCTCCGCCAGGACATTAAAAAAAATCAGACAGAGAACCACAACTGTAGAGGGGAGAGTGAGTGACATAAAAGGACCAGATGCCCCATCTGAACCGGGACGCGAGGGTGGCCGCTCAGCAAGCACACCAGGCATTTGATAAAACCGATGACATTGAGAATCGCCTGAGACACAACAATGTCTGCAGAGTGGGGCTCCCAGAGAAGGTGGAGGGCAGGGACCCTATTGCATTCATTGAAAGCTGGCTGCAAGAAGTGTTTGGCAAGGAGGCCTTCTCCTCCCTGTACACGGTGGAGCGGGCGCACCGAGTGCCGCCACGACCTCTCCCGCCTGGCAGCCCCCCCGAGATCGGTGCTAGCCAGACTCCTAAATTACAGGGATCGTGAAATAGTGCTACGACTGGCCAGAGAAAAGGGTGCTGTGCAACTCAATGGCACAAGAATATCCTTTTACCCAGATTTTTCAGCAGAAGTACAACGCAGAAGATCCAAGTTTGCTGGCTGCAGCTGCAGGCTGCAGCTAAAATACGCAATGCTATTCCCAGCCAAGTTACGAATCACAGCCGGAGACCAAAATCACTTTTTTGAAAATGTACATGACGCCGCAGGATGGCTGGACCGCAATGAGCAAGGCCTTCGCCGTTGAGGGCGCGAAAATGGAGAAGGATGACAACGCTTTAACAGTTCCTACCGGGCATGAAGGGCGCCCCATTACCTTTGCAGCTCCCACACGGTCTAAAGAGGACCGTTACAAGACACCCACTATCAGCGAGTGAAATTCCGTCTAATATTTGTTTTCTACTGTTTTCAAGTTCATTCACTCAGGCGGAATGCGATTATGCACATCGCCTGAACTACACCTGTTGCCATGGCTGATATGGCACTTGTCTCTATGCGCTGTTGGCAAAATGTTGGCTGACAGAGATCATGCCTCGCACTCTTTGGAAATCCCCTGTTCTGCCCTGTTGGCAGGGAACGGGCCACAGACTAAGTGCCAGTACTATACTTACTGTGAGGGTGTTAGCTCGGCAGCGGGTGTGTGTGACCCCCTGGATGGGTTCACCACACAAAATTAGGCACAGCAGACAGCGTTATAGGTGAATAAAACAAAGGTGCAATTTATTTATATTAGATGCAGTGAAAAATATAACAGCAAAACAAAAAAGAAACATGAAAAGAAATCCTGGTCAGCTTGACCGCTTACTACACACGTAGATTCCCTATCTAACAACTAGTTGCAGCCTTGTGCTGCCCCAGTCCCTATCTCCCTGTTTTAGAAGTTTGCCACACAGGCGTTAACTCACCGCACAGGACAGGACAGGACAGGACAGGACAGATACCATACTCCCCAGTCTACACAAACACAGAACTGGTTCCAGGGTGGAGCATCTCCCTAAGCATACTGGGTTTTTTTAATATACGTTTTAATGAGCCCACTTACTTCAGCTGGGCTCATTAACTCTTCCCCTGCAGGACTCCCACTACTCCCACTAGTGGTATACGTCTGCATAAAGCCTGGATATAGGGCATACATATTTTCCATCCTGGATGCAACCAGGTGATTTTTCCTGCCTGCTGTCACATTACCTATTTGTTTACCTAGTTGCGCGAGTTGCCCCACATCAGTTTTTTGATGTATCTTCAGTGCACAAGTTACTCCATTGCAACCCAATATGGGCTATATTATATGCTAACTCCCTCAGACTGCTCACAGGCCACCTGCGGATGGTATGTGGGAACATTATCCAGACCAGCAGGACTCCCATATAAATATAGGTTAATATATAAATGTTTGGCATGTCTTCTATACCCATAGTGTCATGTACGGGAGTGAATGACCCATTGAAGAGAACTATGATATCTGCGGGTATGCGGAAGTTCCACCCGGCCATAATTGGCCTGCAGGAGACTCACCTGCAGGAAAATACGGTCAGCTTCTTGCAGTATGCTTGGGTTGGGAACGCCTATCATTCCATTTACTCCGCCTTTTCCCGTGGAGTGAGTGTACTGATACATAAAGCGCTAGCCTACCAGGAGCTGGACTCCCTTATAGATATATCTGGTAGATTTGTTTTTCTATATTGTAAACTGTACACCATTACTATGATCTTAGCTTTTGTATACATACTACCCCCCGTTCTCGTGGGAGGTGCTGCAGTTGCTATTGTCTTACCTGGCTAACAAACCAGATATTCCGGTCCTAATTATGGGGAATTTTAACTGCTATCTAGACCCCAGACTAGACAGACATCCCCCTATATCACCCCCTAGGGGTGGTTGGGGCACTGCTTTTAGCCGCCTAATGGCGGAATTGGGATGGACTGACATATGGCGCATTCGCAATCCAGACAGTAAACAGTTCTCATGTTTTTCCAAGACGCACGGCTCACTGTCCCATATAGACCTATGTGTTGGTACCCTGACCATTTTCGGCTACACCCCTAAAGTGGAATATTTCCCACGGGGAGTATCGGATCATTTCACGCTAGCTCTGGCTGATCACTCAACCCCCCAGCTTGTTATCCAGGGCCCCGTGGAAGCTGAACGCCTTTTGGCTTAAGCTGTTCACCTCACAGGAACGGATAACATCTCAGATTCAGGACTTTTTTCGGTCACACCAGGAGTACACTGATAACCTGCAGAAATGGGAAACCTTTAAAGCATATCTTAGGGGTGTATTTATACAGGAAATACAAATGGGTAAATGGAACCACCTTGGCTCTGCTAGAGCAGGCGGGGGACCTGGTGAGACAGCTAGAGCTAACATATGTGACTAATCCTACTGACTCTCCAAGGGAGGCATGGATGTAGGCTCAAGACTCCTTGGACCGCCTGAGATCCTCCACTGCAGAACGCAAGAGGTTCTTTACAAAGCTGGCGTTCTACAAGGAGGGGGAAAAGACGGGCCGCATACTAGCCAAAACTGCAAAATCCCAACAACAATCACCGGCCATTGGCGCTATTCGCGCTACCAATGGCAAAGTGGTCAACTCTCCCGAGGCCATTATATCCGAGCTGGCAACCTTCTATGTAGACCTATATAGGTCGAGGGAGGCATTCTCGGATGAAGACCTGACCACCTATATGTCAAACATTAACTTACCCCCACTGTCTGCTGAGGCTAAACAACAATTAGACGCTCCGATAACTCTCGAGGAGCTCCAGGTGGTGGCCTGTTCTTTCCCTACCTGTAAGGCACCTGAAGAGGATGGCCTCCTGATGGAGGTATACACCCAATATGGTGAACAAATACTGCCAGAACTGTTAAAGGTCTTTAATGCCTGCCTGATAGAAGGTAAACTTCCTGAATCTATGACCAGAGCAAATGTGATTTTACTTCTTAAGCCAGGGAAGGATCCGGTTGACCCAGGCTCCTATAGACCCATTTCATTACTCCAAAGTGGTGTAAAGATCCTTGTCAAAGTCTTGCGCTTCGGGTCAATGGGATAATATCCTCCATTATCCACCAAGATCAGGCTGGCTTTATGCCACAAAAATCCACGGCCACAAACCTTAGGAGGCTGTTCATGAACATGCAAGTACAAGCGGATAACGGGGGTCACAGGGCTCTCTTATCCCTCAATGCCAACAAGGCGTTTGACAGTATCAGCTGGAGTTATTTATGGGCGGCGTTAGATAAGTTTGGCTTCGGGGACCGGTTTGCTGCATGGGTAAAGCTATTATGTGCGTCCACCCAGGCGAACATTAGAGTGGCGGATAGGATGTTGCATGCTTTTGCTCTGAGCAGGGGGACGAGGCAGGGATGCCCGCTGTCCCCCCTGCTCTTTGCGATCGCAATAGAACCACTGGCAGCCCAGATAAGGGACAGTACACAGATAGATGGATTCAAATATGGAGTCATGCATGAAAAAATTATGTTATATGCGGATGACATGATGCTTTTCTTGGGAGACCCCGGTCAATCACTGCCAGGAGTGATGACCATATTAAAGCAGTTTGGCCACTACTCTGGTCTAACCATAAATTGGTCCAAGTCAGCCCTGATGATGTTGGACGGGAACAGGGAGGTGGATCTTCCCGACTCTTCTCCCATCCCAGTGGTCACCAGCTTCAAGTATTTGGGTGTACAAATTGTACCCAGGATTGGTGATTACTGTTCCCTGAATATATATCCCTTACTGTCCCGCTTTCGGGACAAAATAAACACTTGGAACAACCTTAAGATGTCACTGGCGGGTAAGGCAAACTTAGTTGGCATGGATCATAGGGTGAGTACATGGATTGAAACCTGGCTACAAGGGCGTGTTCAGAGGGTGGTGATAAATGGGGAGTACTCAGAATGGTCAGGGGTGGGTAATGGGGTCCCCCAGGGTTCTGTGCTGGGACCAATCCTATTTAATTTGTTCATAAACGACCTGGAGGATGGGATAAACAGTTCCATCTCTGTATTTGCAGACGATACTAAGCTAAGCAGGGCAATAACTTCTCCGCTGGATGTGGAAATCTTGCAAAAAGACCTGAACAAATTAATGGGGTGGGCGACTACATGGCAAATGAGGTTCAATGTAGAAAAATATAAAATAATGCATTTGGGTGTCAAAAATATGAATGCAATCTATACACTGGGGGGAGAACCTCTGGGGGAATCTAGGATGGAAAAGGACTTGGGGGTCCTAGTGGATGATAGGCTCAGCAACGGCATGCAATGCCAAGCTGCTGCTAATAAAGCAAACAGAATATTGGCATGCATTAAAAGGGGGATCAACTGCAGAGATAAAACGATAATTCTCCCGCTCTACAAGACTCTGGTCCGCCCGCACCTGGAGTATGCTGTCCAGTTCTGGGCACCAGTCCTCAGGAGGGACGTACTGGAAATGGAGCGAGTACAAAGAAGGGCAACAAAGCTAATAAAGGGTCTGGAGGATCTTAGTTATGAGGAAAGGTTGCGAGCACTGAACTTATTCTCTCTGGAGAAGAGACGCTTGAGAGGGGATATGATTTCAATTTACAAATACTGTACTGGTGACCCCACAATAGGGATAAAACTTTTTCGCAGAAGAGAGTTTAATAAGACTCGTGGCCACTCATTACAATTAGAAGAAAAGAGGTTTAACCTTAAACTACGTAGAGGGTTCTTTACTGTAAGAGCGGCCAGGATGTGGAATTCCCTTCCACAGGCGGTGGTCTCAGCGGGGAGCATTGATAGCTTCAAGAAACTATTAGATAATCACCTGAATGACCGCAATATACAGGGATATGTAATGTAATACTGACACATAATCACACACATAGGTTGGACTTGATGGACTTGTGTCTTTTTTCAACCTCACCTACTATGTAACCTACTATGTAACTATGTAATCAAAATTATTCTAATGCCCCAGTTACTATACTTTCTACATAATTCCCTGGTAGTAATACATCTAAAGATTTTCAGAGTGGTAAACACCCTCTTTTGGCGTCTGCTATGGAACAACAAGGCCCCTAGAGTCAGGCTAGAGCAGCTGCAGCATCCTAAAGACGGCGGAGGGTTAGTGGTCCTCAACCCTTGGCTGTACTATATTAGGGCCCAGCAATATACACATTTGGTCAGCTCTATGACACACGATCCAATGGGCTCAGCGACGCAACTGATGCTGTTTGCCACTGGAGCTGAGACCATCCCTATGGGTCTGGAGGTTGCAAATGTTCACAAAATACAAAAATGTGGAATAAGGGCAGACAAATCCATAGGGGTGCAGGGATTTACAGATTTCAGTCCAATATGGGGTAATCGTACCTATGTGGAGCTGGCCAAGTTACAGCGGGAGCCCACATGGCGTACTCATTGCGTGACTATGCTATCTCACATATTCAGTGGCAATAAATTGATGTCCTTTACAGATCTACAAGCCAAATTTAACCTCCTCGATACCATGTTCTATTCATACCTTCAGCTTCGGCACGCTGTTGCTGCACAAGGGGATGCTGGAGAGTGGGAAGTATCGCCCACTCCAGTGTTTTATGTGCTGAAATCCAACAATGTAACAAAGGAGATTATATCCCAATGCTACCAAATGTTACTTACAAGACACCTAAGAGCATATCCCTGTAAGGCGGTGTCAGCGTGGGAGAGGGACCTGGGCCAGGTTACAGGGGATCAGTGGGAAGAAGCTTTACAATCCATATCCACATGTTCCCTAAATGTAGCACAAAAAGTCTCCCAACATTATATAATACTTAGAGTACACCACACCCCAATAAAACTACACAGGATGGGCAGATCAGCAGACCCTTTGTGCTGCCGATGTCGGCAGCACAACGGGGACCTCATCCACCTGTTGTGGCGCTGCCCGAAATTCCACAGGTACTGGCACAAGGTAGTTGGTACACTCAACGGGGTCTTTCAAACAAAGGCATCTATAGACCCTATGTATTGCTTGCTGGGGGTTCTGGAGGATGTAATCCCTGAAGAATTGATCAGGGTCGCATTCTCCATGGCACCGTTTCAGGCTGTTCCGCCTACTAGTAACGCCTGGATAACACGCATGGGAAAAACCCTTATTATGGAAAAATACATATACCAACACAGAGGATGCCTGAACAGGTTTGAACGTTAATGGGCATAGTGGCTAGATACACCAGGGTTAAGCCCTGGAGAACTGGTAATGACTAGGCTCCTACAGTGTCCCTAGAAGACACAACAAATATAGCATAAGCTGGCGGTAATTTCTATCTGTGGAGAGAGGGAGTAGTGAAAAACTGATTTGGAGTAATGCTATGTGTAATACCACCAGAGGTAACCACTATGTATATTTGCATATGGATGAAAAAGCCTTGTATATAAGTGTGCATTGGAAGATGTTGTTTATACAAATGTTCAATAAAAACCTTTTTGATTTAAAAAAGATGTATAAGCTCTGTGACAGTGCCACAGGCTATACATATAGTTTTATGGTTTACGAGGGAAGAGATAGTCACGTAGAGCCGGAGAACTGCCCATATTACATAGGGAGCGCTGGTAAGGCTGTGTGGGACTTGGTGTCACCTTTATTCGCAAAGGGGTACCATTTGTATGTGGACAATTATTACACGAGCGTGCCACTTTTTAGTCACTTGTTTGATCATGGAATTGGCGCATGTGGCACCGTGTGCTCTAATCGTCGGGGCTTACCCCAGCGACTTGTAGATTCCCGTCTTAGGCTGGGGGAGAGAGCCTGCTTAAAGTGTAATAACTTGCTTGCTGTGAAGTGGAGGGATAATCGGAATGTTTTCGCTCTGTCCTCCCTTCACGCAGACACGACAGTCCAAATTCCTATGGCGACTGGTGTTGTGGAGAAACCCCTCTGTGTCCACGAATATAATCTCAATATGGGAGGGGTGGACCTCAACGACCAGTTGTTGGCGCCGCACCCAATTGCTCGTAAGGCCAGACGCTGGTGCAAAAAAGTGCCTGTATACTTATTTCAATTGGCTCTGCTGAATGCTTATGTGCTATACAAAGCTTCAGGACAAACTGGATCCTTCCTTAAATTCCAGGAAGATCATCACAGCCCTTCTGTTTCCAGACAGTGCTGTGGCCCAACTTCCCAATCCAAATGCAGTAAGCCGGCTGCATGGGAGGCATTTTCCTTATGTCCTCCCTGGTACCCCAACCCAACGAGCCCCCCAAAGAAAATGTTGTGTCTGTAGAAAACGCGGATATAGGCGTGACACCCACTATTATTGTCCCTCCTGTCCTGACCATCCTGGTCTTTGCATTGGTGAATGGACCACACACACTAGTGAAGTATTAGCGTAGGCTACAGCACTGCACAGACTAGGACACACATTCACAGAGTCTCCAAAGATGCCATCGCATTTTGGGAGACCCCAACCTGGAACCGAACCGCTACAATTACAAATAAAAGTGTAAAAAAAAACACCCCCAAAAATATATAAAATAGAAAAAACAAAAATAGTTGTTGTTTCATTGTTCCCTTTCTCTCAATTCTCTCTGTATTGTTCTGCTCTTTTTTACTGTATTCTACAATGTAATGTTTTATTGTTACTATGTTTTATCATGTTTGCTTTTCAGGTATGTAATTCTTTTAAACTTTAATTGTGTTTTATTGTTAACCATTTTTTTGTTTTCAGGTATGCCATTCAGCCGCAGCACAGGTTTATTTATCTTGACAGCAACAGTGACTCCAGCGCTGTCAGAGGTGATTTCACCACCACAGTTAAAAAAAAAGAGCATATATGCCGAAGCATGGGGGCAGGGGTGGAGGAGCGATTTGCTCCTCCCCCATGCGTCGGCATATATATATTTATTTGTAAAATCTTTATTTAGCAACATTTTAGTAAAAAGCTACACACAACGAAGACATATAGCACAAAACACATAAAAATTATACATTGATACAGGTTATTGTAGATGACCAGTCCATGTTCAGTCTCAGTTAGTTAGTAGTTAGTAGTCTTTAGCCCTCATAATAAATTTGAAATGACCACGGGGGGGGGTTCAGTCCAGTGACAGACTCAACCCACCTTAGGTGCTGATTGCTCCGGAGGGCAGGGGGACGCCTATCCCCTCCAGCAGTCCGGGTAGAGGGGGCTATCTGCCTCCATCAACCTCACCCAGACTACCATTTCGGCAGGGAGCGCCCCCCCCCCCCTCAATCCTCCATCCCAGGAGGAGAAATACGTAGGTACCCCCCTCCAAAAAAAAGGGGGGGGGGGTTCTCTGCTTTCTAGGCTAACCATTGCAACCTTAAGTCTGGACAATGTAGCAAGTAAAATATTTTGTTACAACCTGAAATCAAGGAATCATGTGGTAGTAAAAGAACCAAAACCAGTAAAAGGAGGAAAGAGAAGAAGAAATAAACAATAAGAGAGGGATTAAGGGACGAGGGGGAAGGAAGGCAGGGAATAGGGAAGGGTAAATGAGGAGCATAACTTATGGTCTGGAGAGGTCTTGTAGATCTGCGCCGAGCGAGTTCCGATCAGAACAGCCTCTTTGCATAACAAGTAGGAGTGGTGAATGTCATTCATTGGGCACCATTACTCTTGTCTAAGCGGGATCTTAGGGATGGTTCCAGTGCTGGGACAAGGCCATTTGGTGCCCAGGGCGAAGATGGCAAACTGCGCCCCCCCCCCCCCGGTTTTAGTAAAGAATCAATGTCGTTCCAAAACAAGAATATACTTAAAACAATACAAGTTCAATTATGTTTAATGCGATAGAAACAGAGTTCATTCACACATTTTAATATGTATTTTTATTTTTATACCAAATATTGGGGTATTGCAGAGTATTGCAAAGTATTGCGGGGTATTGCGGGGTATTGCAAAGTATTGCGGGGTATTGCAGGGTATTGCGGGGTATTGCAAAGTATTGCGGGGTATTGCAGGGTATTGCGGGGTATTGCAAAGTATTGCGGGGTATTGCAGAGTATTGCGGGGTATTGCAGGCTATTGCTCAGTATTGTGGGGTATTGCAGAGCATTGCACAGTATTGTGGGGTATTGCAGAGTATTGCACAGTATTGTGGGGTATTGCAGAGTATTGCACAGTGTTGCGGGGTATTGCAGAGTATTGTGGGGTATTGTGGGGTGTTGCGGGATATTGCACAGTGTTGCGGGATATTGCACAGTGTTGCGGGGTATTGCAGAGTATTGTGGGGTATTGCAGAGCATTGCACAGTATTGCAGAGCATTGCACAGTATTGTGGGGTATTGCAGAGTATTGCACAGTATTGTGGGGTATTGCAGAACATTGCACAGTATTGCAGAGCATTGCACAGTATTGTGGGGTATTACAGAGCATTGCACAGTATTGTGGGGTATTGCACAGTATTTTGGGGTATTGCAGAGCATTGCACAGTATTGTGGGGTATTGCAGAGCATTGCACAGTATTGTGGGGTATTGCAGAGTATTGCACAGTATTGTGGGGTATTGCAGAGCATTGCACAGTATTGTGGGGTATTGCAGAGCATTGCACAGTATTGTGGGGTATTGCAGAGCATTGCACAGTATTGTGGGGTATTGCAGAGCATTGCACAGTATTGTGGGGTATTGCAGAGCATTGCACAGTATTGTGGGGTATTGCAGAGTATTGCACAGTATTGTGGGGTATTGCAGAGCATTGCACAGTATTGTGGGGTATTGCAGAGCATTGCACAGTATTGTGGGGTATTGCAGAGCATTGCACAGTATTGTGGGGTATTGCAGAGCATTGCACAGTATTGTGGGCTATTGCAGAGCATTGCACAGTATTGTGGGATATTGCAGAGTATTGAACAGTATTGTGGGGTATTGCACAGTGTTGCGGGGTATTGCAGAGTATTGGGGGCTATTGCAGAGTATTGCAAAGTATTGCAGAGTATTGCACAGTGTTGTGGGTATTGCAGAGTATTGCAGAGTATTGTGGGGTATTGCAGAGTATTGTGGGGTATTGCAGAGTATTGTGGGGTATTGCAGAGTATTGCACAGTGTTGCGGGGTATTGCAGAGTATTGTGGGGTATTGCAGAGTATTGCAGAGTATTGTGGGGTATTGCAGAGTATTGTGGGGTATTGCAGAGTATTGCGGGGTATTGCAGAGTATTGCACAGTATTTTGGGGTATTGCAGAGTATTGCAGAGCATTGCACAGTATTGTGGGGTATTGCAGAGCATTGCACAGTATTGTGGGGTATTGCAGAGCATTGCACAGTATTGTGGGGTATTGCAGAGCATTGCACAGTATTGTGGTGTATTGCAGAGTACTGCACAGTATTGTGGGGTATTGCAGAGCATTGCACAGTATTGCGGGGTATTGCAGAGCATTGCACAGTATTGTGGGGTATTGCAGAGCATTGCACAGTATTGTGGAATATTGCTGAGTATTGCAGAGCATTGCACAGTATTGTGGAGTATTGCAGAGTATTGCAGAGCATTGCACAGTATTGTGGGGTATTCAGCAGTGGTGGTCACTGGTCATTAACCTCGCCTCAGCCTCCTCCCCTCCCCCAATCCAGACATTTATTAATCTGTTTTTTAGTGTTTACTTACACAAGTTCAGACTCAGAAGTTATGAGTCTGAACTTGTGTAAGTAAACACTAAAAAACAGATTAATAAATGTCTGGATTGGGGGGAGGGGAGGAGGCTGAGGCGAGGTTAATGACCAGTGACCACCACTGCTAAATATCTGAGTCAGAACACTGGCACTGCGCTCTTCTACCTTCCAGATTGAATCCAGCCTGAGCCAGCCAGTCAGCAGCTCCTCAGCTCGGCTCCGCTTGAGATAACAGACAGCGCGCCGACACGACACAGCTCAGCTCACAGCTCACAGCTACCGCCTCCCTGCGCTCCTCTCTGCGTCCTCCCACCTCGCCTCCAGCCGTGAGTGACGTCACGACGCTGGCAGAGACTACGGGACTCCTCTGTAGGGGAGTAAACAGTGTAGTTGTGTGCTGAGGGAAGGGAAGGGAGGATCATGCAGGAGCGCACAGCTGCGCCCCCCCCCCTATACCAAATGGTACCGCCCAGGGCACGTGCCCCCTCCGGCCCTGCCTTGTACCGGCCCTGGATGGTTCTGCCAGCTCTAACAGAGCCAGGTCTAGGCTAGTGGATTCATGGTCGGGGTCAGACATGTAATCCTTCCATGGGCCCCATATGTTAGCAAAACGCTCCACTTTGCCCTTACAGGTCGCTATCCAGTGTTCGGCCTCTCTAATATCATTTACCTTTTGGATCCAATCAGCCCTTGAAGGGATCTTGGGGTGCTTCCAATAAATTGGGAGAAGGCGCCTAGCCACATTTAAGAGATGCGGCAAGACACTCCTTTTGTATCTACTAATCGGCATCTGAGGGACATGCGGGAGGAAGTGGGCTGGAGACAAGGGTATATCAAGATCTAGGATTTTCCTTATTAGAGCTTTAATGTCAGCCCAATATGGCTGGATCAGGGGGCACTCCCACCAAATATGAAGGAGCGTTCCCCTGAGACCACACTTCCTCCAACATTGGTGAGCTGGTAGAGATGAGTAAGTTGGGCTGTAGAAAAATCAAGCTTTAAGTCTCTTTCCCATTCCCTTATATAAGTTGGCCTAAGATTGTCAGTACTGGTACTTAGTAGACGGTACATCTCCGAAATCATATGAGGGATTGGGTCATCATCTACAAAAAACTGTTCAAAAGGTGTAAGAAAGGAGGAGTCTCTTATAGATTTCCCATGTATCTCAAAGAAATGATGGAGCTGTCTATACCTCCAGAAATTCATTCTGGAGCCCCCATGTCTAGTCTGTAGGGATTCAAAGTTCATCAGTTTAACATTGTGCATTAATTTCCCACAACCGGCGTTACCATCACCCAGCCAGGGACCGAAAAAGGCCATTTGCTCACCTGGCGGGAACCAAAGGAACCCTCCTAACGGAGCCAGCGGGGACATGGGGGGAGACAAACTGAAAACCGAATTTATCCTGTCCCATGTAGAAAGCGTGTGCGTCGTCAGAGGGGAAGTGGTATCTGACAACCCTCTACATTCACGGGGTAGCCATGGTGCATACATTTTTTAGGCACAGATAGCGTTAAAAAATGTTTTATTTTTACTATGTTTTATTGTATTTGCTTTGCAGGTATGGTAAGTCTTACTGTTATACTGTAATGTTACTTTGTTTTATTGTTAACCATCATTTGCTTAGCAGGTACGCCATTTAGCTGCAGCACTGATTTATTCATCTTGACAGCAACAGCGTTTGCTCCCACGATACGTAAATCAGTGGCTCCAGCGCTGTAGGAGGCGAGTTCACCATCACAGTTAAAAAAAGAATGGTGCATGTATGCCCATCATTAGAAGTGGGTGGATGAAGGGCGGTATTCTAATGGTGGGCATACCCACCAATCAATCTCTTTTTCTTGTTCAGCCCACAGACTGCATGAAAAAAAACGGAAAATTTATATCAAATACTTACCGTAATTTTCCTTTCCTGATAGGCTCCATGGCAGCATACGTGTGGGTAGGCTCCGCCTCCATAACTACCCAATAGGACCCCCTCTCCCATAAATCTTTGCTCTAGGCTGCTATCCATGTTCCGTAACTAGCCTACTCCAGACATTTTGGGAGGGACTCCTGCTGCCATGGAGCCTATCAGGAAAGGAAAATTACGGTAAGTATTTGATATAAATTTTCCATTTTCCTGACAGGCTCCATGGCAGCATACGTGTGGGAAATAACTCGCCCAAAAATACACACGGGCGGGCAAAAATGTTTGAGCAAAGACATTGACACTGTCACTGCCTCTGGAGGAGCCAAGCCCTTTGCCTTGTATGCCCTCTGAATGGTCTGCACAATCCAAGAAGAAATTGATCTGACCGAAGCTCGCATTCCTTTGTTTTTACCATGGAGAAGAACGAAGAGGGATTCCGTTTGTCTGAATGGAGCCGTGACCTCCAGATATTGCTTTAGAGTGTGGCCTACGTCAAGTGGATGAACATCCTGATCGTCCGTTGTTCTGAAAGTATGAAGTACAATCTCTTGATTTTCATGAAAGACTGAGGTCACTTTAGGGTTTGACCCAAGCATAGGAATCAACACTACCCTATCTGGAAAGAAGGTTAGGAAAGGTTCTTCTGAGCCTAGATTTCTAATCTCTGACACTCTTTTAGCCGATGTCACAGCTACTAAGAAGGTGGTCTTGAGCGTGAGATCTCTCATGGAAAGAGGTTTGTCAGGATCTGATCCGAGATTGGAGAGAAAATCCAAGACAATAGGAAGGTCCCATTTGGGGAACCTAGGTCTTCTTTGAGGTTTAAGCCTGATAGCTCCTTTAAAGAATTGACGGACTAATGTGTGATTAGCCCAAGATACTCCTGTAAAGGCCGAGATGGCTGAAACTTGCACTCTTAGTGAACTGACTGCTAAAGATAGGTCCAGCCCTGATTGGAGAAAACTTAGAATGTCCTGTACTGCTGGAGAATTACACGGATTTGACCGGGAAGACATATGATCAGAGAATTTAGACCATATCCGTTCGTATACTCTGTTCGTACTTCCCCTCCGGGCACTAAGAAGAGTTGGAATAGCTTCTTCTGGACAGCCTAGAGATTCAAGCCTTTCCCTCTCAAGAACCACACCCTGAGGTGTAGGCAAGATGGGCATGGGTGTAACGTCGAGCCTTGCGACAGTAGATCCGGCCTGAGAGGAAGGGGAACTGGGTCTTGATAACTCAGGAGCGATAACAGAGGAAACCACGGCCTGTTGGGCCAGAAAGGAATCATTGCAATGATCTCCACCTTCTCTGTTCTGAGCCTCCGGAGAAATTGAAGAATCACCGGTACCGGAGGGAAGGCATAAGCCTTCTGAAACCTCCACTGATCTGAGAGAGCATCTATCCCGTAAGCCTGAGGGTCTCTGAACCTCGAATAATATCTGGGCATTTTGTGATTGCATGGAGAAGCAAATAGATCGACCTCTGGAAGTACTCCCAGGGTCAGAAGCCACTCGAACACCTCTCTGTGGAGAGACCACTCGTTGTTGTCCATTTGCACTCTCGAGAGGAAGTCTGCCTGTACATTCTGGATCCCCGGAATGTAAACTGCCGAGATGTTGGACAAATACTTCTGAGCCCAGCTCATTATTGGCTCCACTTCCTGTAGCAGAGACCAGCTGCGAGTTCCACCTTGCTTCTTTATGTAAGCCACCGCGGTTGTATTGTCCAACCTTAGCATCACAGATGAACCTTCTATTAGATGGCGAAATGAGTGACAGGAGTGCCTGAAAGGCGGCCCTCAGCTCCAGAATGTTGGAGACAATCCCTCGAGCAGGGAAACCCCATTGGCCTTGCGCCACTTCTAAAAGGCAGTGAGCGCCCCAACCTCGATTGCTGGCATCCGAAGTTAACGTGACCCATGAGATGGGCATGATTGAATGGTGATTGCGCAGATTCTTCCCTTGAAGCCACCAAAGGAGAGACGTCCTCATGGATGACGTAAGGTGTATGCGCTGGACTTGGCTGGAAGAATCCCATTGTTGAAGGAACCCTTTTTGGAAGGGTCGTGTATGCCATTGGGCCCACTTCACCATAGGAATGGTAGCTGTCATTGTGCCAATTACTTTCAGGCATTGGAGAGCGGAGAGGTGAGACGACGCAAGGGCTGCGTGTATTCTGTCTCGAATCACTCCAATCTTCTCCTCTGGAAGGGAGATGGTGCCTTCCAATGTGTTGAAGTGAGCCCCTAGAAACACCAGAGATTGTGTTGGCTCTAAATGGCTCTTCTCTAGATTCAGAAGCCACCCGAATTCCTGCAGGGTGGAGATGACTAAGCTCCTGTGCTCTAACAGTTGATCTTCGTTCTGGGCTAGGAGAAGTAGGTCGTCTAAATAGTGATGGAGACGAACCCCCTTGATACGAAGTAGAGCCACAACCGACAACAGGACCTTTGAGAAGACCCGAGGTGACGTTGTTAGGCCGAAGGGTAGACATGTGAACTGCAGATGCTGATTGCCTACCGCAAAGCGGAGGAATTGTTGGAATTCTGTTGCCACTGGCACGTGAAAGTATGCATCTTTCAGATTGATTGAAATCATCCAATCTCCCAGATGTATTGATTGTTGGATCGTAATTAAAGACTCCATTTTGAACTTTTCTTTTCGGATAAAGGAATTGAGATGTGTTAAATCTATTACTGGCCTCCATGTACCGTTTTTCTTCTGTATCATGAACAGAGGAGAATACATGCCTTTGCCTTGTTCATTTTCTGGAACAGGGACGGCTGCGCCTTGATCCAATAAACAATTCACGTAGGTTAATAGGACCTGCTTTTTCTCTTCTGAACCTGGAAGAGATGTGGGAACAAATCTGAGTCTTGGGGTATTGTTGAAGACCCACTTGTGACCGGAAGAGACCGTCTTGATGGTCCAGTAATCTCGGATTGAGGCCGCCCAGACATGCCCGAAGTGGCGAAGACGAGCCCCCACCTGGCATGCCTGAGCGGGCCCAATCTCAAAAGGACTTTGTGGCGTCCTGGTTGCCAGAGGAAATCCTTTTGCGGGTTTCTTGAAAGAAGACTGCCTGGATTTCCAGGATCTTGAGAACTCCTGACCAGGTCTGTAGTTGCGCGCATCCCTAGCGCGATCAGAGTTTTGTCTTCTAGGAAAACTGCGTTTCTGATTTTGTAGGCGTCTGTCTTGAGGGAGGAAACCAGACTTTCCACCTGTGGCCCGGGTTATGGCACTATCGAGCTTATTGCCGAACAATGAAGAACCTTCAAACGGAATTCAGCACCAAGCTTGCTTGGAAGCTGGATCCGCCAACCACGGACGGAGCCATAGGGCACGACGAGCTGAAACAGCTGCCAACATAACCCGGGACATCAGGCGGATGACATCAATAGATGCTTCCCCAAGAAAGGCTGATGCCAGCCTGATCTCTTGGATAGGAGAATCCTTAGCTGTTTCAGTAGAGATACCTCTTAAGAACGCATCCACATTATCAGACCAAGATTCCAAAGCTTTGGAGACTGCAGCTATCGCAAGTACTGGCTTACATGCCATTCCTGACGTCAGGTAGATCCTCTTTAAATCCGAATCAATTCGCCTTTCCAAAGGATCTTTAAAAGATACAGTGTCTTCCAAGGGAAGCGTTACATATCTTGCTAGTCTCATTAAAGCTGCATCCACTAATGGGGCTGATTCAAGGTGCTTTACTTCCTCTTCCTTAAAAGGATATAGTTTCAAGACCTTTGACTGCATGGAACTTTTCTTGTCCATTTTGCTCCATTCCTCAGAAATGACCTCACCCAGCTCAGAGAGAAAAGGAAAATACTGTCGCTCCTTATTGAGCTGCTTGAAAAACTTCCTCTGTTTTGGGGGGGAAGTAACTGGATCTTCCCACTTCAGGGCCTCTTTAACTGCCTTCACCAAAGAAGGAACTAAAGCGTACTCAAACCCCACGCCAGGATCTTCCAGATCCAATTCGCTGTCTGAAACAGGAGCAGAAGGGTGACTTGGCTGGGAAGATTCCCCTGTCTCATGCACAGAACCTTCACCCACTGGAGGGCATAATGGGTCTGGTGGGGAATCACGGGGCTGCTGGGCCTCTCTCTCCTGTAGAGATTCTTTCACAACCCGCCTCACCATAGATTCCAAACGCTGGTCTGCACCATCCCTCTCATCTGCAGCTTTAGAGAAGCAGTGATCACAGAGAGATTTGTCTGTTGGAACAGGCATCCTACATCCCCAGCATGATTTTCCTGAACTCTCTCTAGAGTGAGATGAAGGGGGGTGAGAAGGATTTTTATTGCGCTGTTCAGATCTGGAAGGAGATCTATGATGGCTAGACCTGGAGGAAGATTGCAGGTGGTGTGATTTTGATGATCCACTTCCCTTATGGGAACTACGGTGTGGATCAGACCTAGTAGGGCTGTGAGGAAAGAAACACAGAGAAGATAGAGAAAGAAATCAGCTGGTGTCCTAAAAATCCTACTCTCAATCCTTGTACAGGCAGAAAAGCAAAACTGCAAACATACCTGCTACAAGCGGGCTGGCCACTAGGGGGCAGTGAGGAGTCCATAGTGTCAATACAATAGGAAGCTGCAGAGACAGATTCACAGGTTCAGCTGACTGACAACAGACCTCCACCCCCAGACAATAGAGATTGTCTTACCTTGAACCGCCAAGATAGTAGCCCCGGGAAGTCGCCGTATCCCCCACGATCATTCCCAGGGCTCTGAAAGCTTTCCACAGCTTTTAAAAGTGGCGCCCGTGACGTCATCGCCGACGTCAGACACGAGACGCTCGCGCGCATGCGCGAACCAAGCCTCGACTTCGTATTGGGTCCGCGCATGCGCAGAACGCACGCCGGTACCCGGAAGTCACAGAGAGAGCGGCTGCTGGAACGCAGAGAGCGTCAGCGCCAATCTAGGACACCAGGAAGCAGGAAAAAAACACACAGAGGTATGATAACACATAAACACTGCTGCCATATGTGAATGAATGTAAAAACGTACCCCTCCACCTACGATCACCTGGGCCGAGGAACGCCATCCATACACACACACACCGGACTTGGCAGCAGATAATGGTCGCCTGAAACATTAGGCAAACAGACCGTGCGCACATGGATTAATCGATCCAATCTTCAGCGCTACTCTGCTATACACTCCATACCCTGCTTAACAGTCAGGGCCTATCGGAGGAATCTTTGGCACTCGGCATCATCGATCGTAGGGAGGTTTATCTTCAGGTAGGAGAACCAACACCTGGTCCTACGGAGGAGGACAAAAAAGGAACATGGATAGCAGCCTAGAGCAAAGATTTATGGGAGAGGGGGTCCTATTGGGTAGTTATGGAGGCGGAGCCTACCCACACGTATGCTGCCATGGAGCCTGTCAGGAAAAGAACATTACAATGTATGCCCAACAAGGACCAGCAACGTACTGGTGGTATGTTGCTGGACTTTGAGTGGTTATACCAGAATGATGGCTGCAGGTTTAGGTATCATCTTGGTATCATTCTTTTCAGCCATTCGGTCGGCTTTCATGAAAAAGCAATCTTAGCGGCTAATTAGTCTCTAGACTGCTTTTATAAGCAGTGGGAGGGAAGGACCCCCCCTCCCTCCGTCTTCCATGGTTTTCTCAAGCTCTCCTGTCCCAACAGGGAACCTAAGAATGCAGCCGGTGGCTCCGCCAGCTGACAATAGAGCTGATCAGAGACGGCTCCAATCATCTCTATGGCCTAAGAAACTGGAAGCTACGAACATTTCATGACTTGGGTTTCGCCGGATATAAACAGCGCCATTAGGAAACTGGCAAAGCAGTTTATCACACCCATCTTGGTGTGGTCAGATGCTTTGAGGGCAGAGGAGAGATCTATTTTTTCAATAAAGAGAACCTGTCACCACCTCTTGCTATCATAGGGGATATTTACATTCCCTGAGATAACAATAAAAATGATTTAAAAAAAAAAAAAATCAAAAGGGACAGTTTAAAAATATAATAAAAAAGCAAAGGCGAACGCAAGCGTCGGTCTGGTGTTATATGTAAAATAGCAATTGCACCATGCATGTGAGGTATCACCTCAAAGGTCAGATCGAGGGCAGTAATTTTAGCAGTAGACCTCCTCTGTAAATCTAAAATGGTTACCTGTAAAGGCTTTTAAAAATGTACGTAGTTTGTCACCGCTGCACGTTTGTGTGCAATTTTAAAGCATGTTGTGCTTGGTATCCATGTACTCGGCTTAAGATCATCTTTTTTATTTCATCAAACATTTGGGCAATTTAGTGCGTTTTAGTGCATTAAAATTTAAAAAGTATGTTTTTTTCCAAAAAACTGCGTTTGAAAAATCGCTGCGCAAATACTGTGTAAAAAAAAAAATTGCAACACCCATCATTTTAATCTGTAGGGCCTTTGCTTTAAAAAAAATATATACTGTTTGGGGGTTCAAAGTAATTTTATATTATATAGTAATTATATTTTTTCATGTAAACAAAAAGTGTCAGAAAGGGCTTTGTCTTCAAGTGGTTAGAAGAGTGGGTCATGCGTGACATAAGATTCTAAATGTTGTGCATAAAATGCCAGGATAGTTCAAAACCCCCCCCAAATGACCCCTTTTTGTAAAGTGGACACCCCAAGCTATTTGCTGATAGCCATGTTGAGTCCATGGAATATTTTATATTTTGCCAAACGTTTCGGGAAAATTACACTTTTTTTTTTTATTGCACAAAGTTGTCACTAAATGATATATTGTTCAAACATAGCATGGCTATATGTGGAATTACACCCCAAAATACATTCTGCTTCTTCTCCTGAGTACGGGGATACCACATGTGTGAGACTTTTTTGGAGCCTAGCCGCGTACAGGACCCCGAAAACCAAGCACCTGAAATGTCCAGATAGCACAGAACCCCCCCAAATGACCCCATTTTGGAAAGTGGACACCCCAAGGTATTTGCTAAGAGGCATGTCGAGTATTTTGCCAACCTCATTTAAGTTTTTCAAATTTTAAAACTTTGTGACAAAAAGCGAGATCTAAAAAATACTCAACATGCCTCTCAGCAGATAGCTCGGGGTGTCTACTTTCAAAAATGGGGTCATTTTGGGGGGCTTTGTGCTATCTGGGAATTTCATGGCCTCTGAAATTGTGATAGGCAGTGAGGAGTGAAATCAAAAATGTACGCCCTTAGAAAGCCTGAAGGCTGAAGTTCCACACATTTATCCCCATACGCAGGAGAAGCAGCAGAATGTATTTTGGGTGTAACTCCACATATAACCATGCCAAGTTTGAACAATATATCATTTAGTGACAATGTTGTGTGAAAAAAAATGTAATTTTCACGAAACTTGTGGCAAAATTTAAGATATTCCATGGACTCAACATGCCTATCAGCAAATAGCTTGGGGTGTCTACTTTCCAAAATGCGGTCATTTGGGGTTTTTTTGTGCCATCTTGTCATTTCATGGCCTCCGAAACTGTGATAGGTAGTGAGGAAGTGAAATCACCATTTTACGCCCTTAGAAAGCCTGAAGGCAGTGCTTGGTTTTCGGGGTCCTGTACACGGTTAAGCTCCCAAAAAGTCCCACACATGTGGTATCCCCGTACTTAGGAGAAGCAGCAGAATGTATTTTGGGGTGTAATTTCACATATGCCCATGGCATGTTTTAGCAATTGATCATTTAGTGACAACTTTGTGCAAAAAAATTTAATTTTCCTGCAACTTGTGGCAAAATATAAAATATTCCATGGGCTCAACATGCCTCTCAGCAAATAGCTTGGGGTGTCTACTTTCCAAAATGGGGTCATTTGGGGGGGTTTTGTCCCATCTTGGCATTTTATGGCCTTCAAAACTGTGATTGGTAGTGAGGAGTGAAATCACCCTTAGAAATCCTGAAGGCGGTGCTTGGTTTTTGGGGTCCTGTATGCGGCTAGGCTCCCAAAAAGTCTCACACATGAGGTATCCCTATACTCAGGAGAAGCAGCAGAATGTATTTTGGGGTGCAATTCCACATATAACTATGGCATGTGTGTGAGCATTATATCATTTAGTGACAACTTTATGTAATTGTTTTTTTTTTTGGTAATTTTTCAATCCCTTGTGACAAAAAAATAAAAAATATTCAATGGGCTCAACATTACTCTCAGCAATTTCCTTGGGATGTCTACTTTCCAAAATGGGGTCATTTTAAGGGGTTTTTTACTGCCCTGCCATTTTGGCACCTCAAGAAATGAGATAGGTAGTCAAAGTAAACGCTGCATAAATTCCAGAAAATGTACCCTAGTTTGTAGACGCTATAACTTTTGCGCAAACCAATAAATATACGCTTATTGACATTTTTTTTACCAAAGACATGTGGCTGAATACATTTTGGCCTAAATGTATGACTAAAATTGAGTTTATTAAATTTTTTTATAACAAAAAGTACAACATTTTTCAAAATTTCCTTTATTTTTCCGTTTATATCGCAAAAAATAAAAATCGCAGAGGCAATTAAATACCATCAAAAGAAAGCTCTATTTGTGGGAAAAAAAAGGACGCAAATTTCTTTTGGGTATAGCATTGCATGACCGCACAATTACCAGTTAAAGCAGCGCAGTGCCAAATTGTAAAAAGTGCTCTGCCAAATCCTCCGAGGCTGAAGTGGTTAAAAGTTCACATTTTCCAAAAAATAATAAATGCACATTTTTATTGCAGGTAAAAAACAAAAAAAATGTGCACTTATTATTTTTTGTTTTAGGAGCCAGTGGCGTCTCCAGCTTTCATATTTAGGGGGGGCACATGGGGGGACCGGGACAAAAATAGGGGGGCAATATAAAATGCAAATATATATATATATATATATATATATATATATATATATATAAAATATATATAGATAGATAGATATATCTATCTATCCTGGGGCCCTTTACCCCTTTACTACGATCCCACAATGGCCCTTTCACATGTTCTGCAGTGAGCTCCCTTCCTACTGTATTGGCCCCCCCCCCCCCCCCAGGGTGACAGAGAACAAGAGATATATGTCACCAGCATACCAAGAAAATATAAGGGTCCAAAGCAGTGGGAGAACTATCAGGGTTGCAAAGGTTGTCTTGCCACCGGGCCCTGGTGTTCTGCCACTGTGGGGTTCCCCAGCCTCCTCTTGCTGTCCTGCCCCTGCCCTTAGTCTGTTTTTTCAGTAACTGAGAGTCCTGGTGGAGTCCTTCTTGCAACTCGCTCTTCTCCCTGCCAATGAGGATGCAGGGGAAGGAGCAGATCGGGCGGCCGTGGTTGTGTGAGCGCTCGCATTATGCAGTGTCAGCGAGCAGAGGGAGAGGGGAGGAATGACCCACTGGGGACGTTCTCCCTCTCAATAGAGACTGTGTTACCCCAGCGGTGGCCCGAGTAAGATGTGGCACATCCGATATGAATACAAACAAAAAGAAATTGCCTTTTTGTAAAAAAAAAAAAAAAAATTAAAAAAAAAAAAAAATTTTTTTTTTTTGGGGGGGGGGGGCACATGGTGGGGCCCAGCATAATGTTGGGGGGGTCAGGGCCCCCTCTGGCCCCCCCCTAGGGTCACCATTGTTAGGAGCCTGTAAAGCATTGCACTAGCGATCAGACCTATCAGTGTCCGATACATACTGTCAGGAAGACTAACTACCGCAGTGGTAGTTCATTGAAAACTACAAACCGACAGCCGCAAAGGCTGCCGAAGCTTGTAGTGTAAATGAGTGATGCGGTCTGGCCGCTAGTGGGAAAGCAAGAATCCCCATCAGATCAGGGAGATGGGGTCAGTCCATTCGTAACATGTTACACCCTGAATATGGGTGTAACAAGGCTACGAAAGGTGAACTTTAAGACAGTGGACCGGGGACCATATGTGGCCCAAGGAACCTTCTGATGTGGCCTGTGACCTCCCGCTCTGGGATGGTGGGTTGGCAAGCCCAGATCGCGGAGTTGCTGACCCCAGAGCATTAGTGTTGTGAACAAAGCTGGTGGTAGAGGAAGCAAGCGGTGGTGGTAGAGGAGGCAAAGCCGCATAAGCGATGCTTCCTGTACAGCGCTCCTGTCACAGGCGGAATGATACCAAATGCACTCTGCCTGAGACAGCAACAGCCGGTGATACCTCAATGGAAAAATGGTTATTAAAGGTATGTTTATTACTAAAATCACAGTGTATATATGGGCATATTTTTTCTGCAGGCATAGGCGTGCGCACGGGGTGTGCCGGGGGTGCCTGGGCACACCCTAATGCCCAGGCACATCCAACACACCCCAGGACTTTTTTGCCAGCAGAATGTGCAAGATCTCTATTTCGGCGCCTTTGGTAATAAACAATGGCAGCGCTGCTACTCTGCGAGTGGTGGGACTATTATTTAGTTGGCTGTGTAACTCTTGTGAGTATAGCCACTGATCGCAGAGTGAGCAGGCAAGCGGCCGCATTTTCCGATGCTACTTCTATAGTTCCGGCTACAGCATCCCTGACAGCTAAATATCACTCCGCTGCCTGCTTTCAGTGATGCTGTCTGCTGTCCCAGGCAGAGGAGGAGGATGTAACTTTCTCCTCCCTGCTCCGCCTCCGAGTGCCCCGCCTCCCGGCTTCCGCCCTGCAGTGAGTGCCGACAATGGAAGAAACTGAGGTGAAGGAGACCCACCGGGACTTGGGACTCGGGACGTGTCACTGACTGGTAAGGAGGGAGTGGGGGGCACAGTCTCTGGCAGTGTGTGTGTGCAGCACTACAGCAGGCAGGGAGAGAGGGTGTCCTCACCAGCAGTGCAAGTCACACTGTATGTGGAGTACCAGGGAGAAGCGGAGAAATGGAAGTCCGGCCTGCTATGCTGGGATTTGTAGTCCCATGGAGGGGGGGGGGGGGCAATACTCACACATACTGGGAAAGGGGGCTGGTCATATAAGGTAAAATAATCTGTGTTGTGAGGGGGCTGCTATGGCTGACCGGACTCCCTTCTAGAAATACTTATTGTCTGGTTTAAAGGGGAACTCTGCAGACTCTGGGGTAAACGGGAACTCTGATGTAAGTGGGATCTCAGTGGACTCTGTGGTAACCAGAGACCCCCTCACATCAGAGGCCCCCCTTACATCACATTCTGAAGAGATTCCCCTTTGTGTCAGAGCCCCCCTTACAGTGTATATATAAAGGGGGACTTTGATAAAAGTGGGGACTCTGGGAACCCTGATATAAGAGTAAATGCTGGGGACTCTAGTGACCATAGACCCCATTATATGAAAGTTCCCTTTACACCAGAGTCAATGGCATTCTTTACAACAGGTTTCCCAGTGTAAAGGGGGAACTCTGATGTAAGGGGGGAACTGTGATATAAAATGTAACAGTTGACTCTCGTGTAGAGGTTAAAAGGCGGTAAAAGAATGGCTCAGCTGCAGAGTTTTCCTGCCCCTCAACCACTAGTGTAAAAAAATTAAATGTTTTAATCAGTTAAAAAATAAAGTGTTTTATTTTATTTTTTTAACATTGATAAGTGTTAAAAAATGTTTTAATACATTTTAAAATGTTTGTTCACATTTATTTATAAGAGTGTGTGTGTGTGTGTGTGTATGTATATATATATATATATATATATATATATATATATATATATATATATATATATATATATATATATATATTAAAAAATATATATATACACACACGTGTGTGTGTTTGAGCTTTGGGGTGCACACCCTAATGCAATAGGCTGCGCACGCCTATGTCTGCAGGTGTTACCGGGCTGCTTTCAAACTGATCCGCAGGTATAGCGCAGAGCACCTGTGGGTTACCTGCATCTAGGCAGATCAGATCGGAGGGCCCATAGTAGAGTGGGCTGTGTCCGTGTCTGCTCGGCATATGCAGAGTGGACACGGACCTGTCATCCGCCCGCTCTGCTCATTGTGGCCCATGACCGGTTACCAAGTCGCTTAAGTGGCCCTCGCTGGTTTATGAATTTGCCTGCACACAGAAGCAAATGGTGTTAACCATACAGCTGCTCTGTACAACCAGTGCATTCTGGGATACCACTGAACTAGGAACCTCCAATGCCTCTCTCCCAATGTCCAGGTAACACTTCATATTTGCTTCACTAACACACCACAAATGTTTTAGGTGCTGTTAAAGTGTGGTTACAGAGCATTACCACTGAAATCAATGGAGGCAGCTAAAAAAAAAAAAAAAAAAAAAGTGTTGATTCCTCATGAAAGTGACACGCCACTTAAATTTTCAACACAGCACTGTGTGGTGCCATTCAAATAGTCGTGGCAGGCATTGAAGGGCCTTTATGAGGCTTCAAAAATGCAAAGTAAATGCCACAAACACGTGGTATTGACACAAGTGTGAACGAGCCCTTAGAGGCATCTCTCCTCACTTTCTGTTCTAGGGACATACTTTTAACAGACAGGGAGTGAGGCAAAATCTAAACAAACAAAAATCCATCTTTCCAGAACCATGAAAAAACAAAACAAAAAAAACAAAAAAAACAAAAAACACAAAAACACATGCAACTTCCTAAAACAGACTATTTTGACAATCTCACGAACACAGATGTTAAAATATTCTTTATTTCAAAATTTTACAATCTTTTCCATGAGATTACATGTCTGTATGACTTTTGTGCATCCACAGTAGGAACCTCATTCACTCCTGGTAAGGGAAAAAAAATTAACAGCTTCTCTTTGTAGGGTCTTCTTGAATCTGTGTGTAGAGGGAGTGCACTGGATTCATTCCTGACAGATTCATGACTTTTAAAGTGTTCGGTTTAAAAGGTCTTTTCTGCCACCAGATAGAAGCTTCACAGAGGTATCTGTTTATTTGTAAAGTGCATTGAAGGCTCTGCCTATGACAAGTCTCCGTACCTCACTAGTACCGGCACCTATCTCATACAGTTTGGCATCACGAAGGAAGCGTCCCATTGGGTAATCATTTATATAACCATTTCCTCCTGGAAAAAAATACAGATTATAGGTTGAAGACCAGTAAGTGACTTATTTGAGCATTGAAAATCACTTAGAACCCCCTAACACATACACACAAAAAAATTGCACTTTTATTGCCATCACGAGATATTTAACCATCCCTTGTGATATCAATAAAGCATGACAGGTCCTCCTTATGGAGACATCTGGAGATCTCTCCTCTCCCCTTTGAAAGCGTCAGATCAAAAAATTAAAACCCCACCTGCTGCTCCTAAAAATTGACCGAGCAGCTAATTAGCTGCTCAGATCGCTTTTAGTGAAAAGAGAATTGCCAGCTAAAAATTTTAATACCGGGGTCATGGCTGACAGCTGCAGCCATAGCAGACCGCTTCAAAACCACAACATATACATACACACACACACGTTTAATATATTAGTCTTGAAGTGGTTAAAACAAAACAAAAGTAAAACAAAAAAGTTCTGGGGGTACGCAGGGTACCCCCAGACTTGAGGACTTATACTACTGCTTGCAACACACTGCGCCCAAAGGCCATATCCTCATGCCTCCTTACATCCACCTGATAAAATTTGGTGAATGTATGTACTGAAGACCAAGTTGCGGCCTTACAGATCTGAGCCATGGAGGCCATGTGACGCACTGCCCAAGAAGCACTAACCGACCTGGTAGAGTGCGCTTTGACTTGAAAAGGAGGAATTTTATCCCTTAAATCATAAGTCTAAATTATAACTTGCCGAATCCACTTAGCGACAGTGGATTTCGACGCTGCCTGTCCTTTCTTAGGACCCTCTGGCAGAATAAATAAGACATCAGTCTTCCAAATCTGAACAGTTGTCTTTAAATAGACTTTGACCCCTCTCAACACATTAAGACAATGCAGTGACTTTTCTTCCCTGGAACATGGTTTTGGAAAAATCAATGACAGGACAATATCTTGGTTCAGGTGAAAACATCAAATCTGGACGAGGGCATAACACCACTCTGTCCTCATGAATAATCAAATAGGGCTCTTTACAAGTAAGAGCAGCCAATTCCAAAACCCTCCTTGCTGAGGATATAGCAACCAAGAACACCAGATTCCTTGTCAAAAGGACTAAGGGAATATGCTGTATTGGTTCAAATGGCTGTTTTTGTAACACTCACAAAACTAAATTCAAGTCCCAAGGGTTCAAAGGTGATCTAACTGGTAGATTAATCCGCATCACCCCTTGCATAAAACCCCGGACTAAAGAATGTGTAGCAAGCGGTCTTTGAAATAAGACTGATAAAGCTGAGACTTGGCCTTTAATAGTACTCAAGGCCAACTTTATCTCTACCCCTAATTGTAGAAAGGCAAGAATTCTGCCTATGATATATCTCCGAGGGTGCTAACCCTTGGATTCACACCAGGAAATATAAGCCCTCCAGACCCTATAATATATAGTTCTGGAAGCTGGCTTCTTTGCATTAAAGTAGAGATAACTGACCTGGAAAGCCCACGCTTCATCAGAATGTGGGTTTCAATAGCCAAGCTGTTAAATTTAGCGTTCGTAAGGTAGGATGGAATATCGGCCCCTGTAACAGTAGGTCTGGCCGTAGTGGAAGGGACCATGGATCCTCCACTGCCATCTTTACGATTTCTGCATACCATTACCTTCTGAGCCATGCTGGTGCTACCAGAATTACCGGCTTTCGTTCAAGCTTGATTCTGCAAAGCAGTTGAGGTAGCAACTGAATAGGGGGAAATGCATAGATCAGTGAGAACTGATCCCACGGGGTCACCAACGCATCTGTTCAGTATGTGAGTGGATCCCTTGTCCTGGACACAAAGTTGACTAACTTCATGTTGAATCTGGACTCTAGAAGATCTACGTCCGGGCCCCCCATCTTTGGCAAACAGCCCGAAAAATGTCAGGGTGAAGAGACCATTTCCCTGGGAATTGAAATAATAAGTGAACCCAAGCTATGTATTCGTGATGTAATCTACTGCATGTGCAAACGTGGTCCAAAAAATTCAAACAGATCAACAAACACAGGGCGGTAGCCGTAGTGCATACGACACTACTGCTAAAATAAAGAAAAAAACAAATTAAAGTGCTCGCAGTGAATAAAATATACTCTAATGTGAAGGACTATAAGTGGTTTACAAATCAGAAAAAAATATATATATATAATATTTCCTCAGAACTCAAAAGTTTTGGGACAAAATGGCGCCAGGGGTGGTGATAAATATTATACTAGAAAATAATTAATACATGTGTGTAAGATAATTCTGTGGTCCCGTGTATCGATACCATATGTGTATAGGATGATTCCTACAATTTCCAAAAGTATTGGGACACCATAACATATGTGAACCACAGCAACTTATTGTGAATCATAAAAAACTTATTATTGACACCCTGTTGACACGCTCCTTGTGGGTTAACTGTCAGTTATATGAAAAAGAGCATGCAGCAGCCATAAATCCACATAAGCAACAATCATTAGTTCATAAAAAGTCCATACAAGGGGTCATCCATTAACGACCAGATAGGGAAGACAAAGTTCAAACACTCTAAATGCTGTTGATTATATCCTTGGGGACACACTGCAGTAACTTCCGTGCGTAACACTCCAACAGTGACTTTCAGGTGCTTACCCCCCTATGATACCCCACTCACCAGAGATGAACACCCCTACAGGGGTACCGAGCGACAGAGTGGGTTTCCCGGGGCAGGTAATATTCACTCCAAGTCTCCTTACGTTCCTCCACAGCGTTCAATCCTCACTGCTACTCCAGGGAACGGGTGTGCTCTCAGGATACTGCAACGTATTGCCACCTTCAGCTTTCAATCACAGCGGATTCAGGATTAATTGGAGGAACGTAAGGAGACTTGGAGTGAATATTACCTGCCCCGGGAAACCCACTCTGTCGCTCGGTACCCCTGTAGGGGTGTTCATCTCTGGTGAGTGGGGTATCATAGGGGGGTAAGCACCTGAAAGTCACTGTTGGAGTGTTACGCACGGAAGTTACTGCAGTGTGTCCCCAAGGATATAATCAACAGCATTTAGAGTGTTTGAACTTTGTCTTCCCTATCTGGTCGTTAATGGATGACCCCTTGTATGGACTTTTTATGAACTAATGATTGTTGCTTATGTGGATTTATGGCTGCTGCATGCTCTTTTTCATATAACTGACAGTTAACCCACAAGGAGCGTGTCAACAGGGTGTCAATAATAAGTTTTTTATGATTCACAATAAGTTGCTGTGGTTCACATATGTTATGGTGTCCCAATACTTTTGGAAATTGTAGGAATCATCCTATACACATATGGTATCGATACACGGGACCACAGAATTATCTTACACACGTGTATTAATTATTTTCTAGTATAATATTTATCACCACCCCTGGCGCCATTTTGTCCCAAAACTTTTGAGTTCTGAGGAAATATTATATAGGGTTGTCCCGATACCGATACTAGTATCGGTATCGGCACCGATACCGAGCATTTGCCCAAGTACTTGTACTCGGGCAAATGCTCCCGATGCTTCCCCCGATACCTAGAAGACAGCTGTGATCGGCACGTGGGGGAGTTACAAGATTCTCCCCCAGCGGCTTTCACAAGCTTTAGTGACATACAGCTGTGATCGCTCACAGCTGACTGTCACTGCATCCTCCTCCGTGCCCCCTCCTTTCCTCTGTGCCTCTCCGCAGTCCCCTGCATTCCTCTCTTATCTGTCCCCTCCGTTCTGCTCTCCTTATCTTTCCCCTCCGTTCTTCCCCTTCGTTCCTCCGTCCCCCTCCTCCTTCCTTTGTGTATGGAGAGAGTCAGCTGACTCTGTCCATTCACATAACTGAAACATTGTAATCTTCTGTGATTACGATGTGTCAGTTTATGAATGGAGAGAAGCTGCTGTGTTCTCTCCATTCATTCTCAGTGCAGCTGACGCTGCAGAGAAAGGGACTGGGGAATCTCTATCCTCTGTCTCTTTCTCTGTCTCAAGGGGGAGATATCAGAGGTCTCTTAAGACCCCTGATATCTCACCAAAGCCCCCCAAAAGGGCTGATTAAAAAAAAAAAAAAAAACCAATAAAGAATAAAAAAATATTATTGGAAAAAATAAAAATTGTAAAAAAAAAACAAAAAAAAAAAAACACACACACATACAACGTTCACCCCCCCCCCCCCCCCAAAAAAAAAAAATAGTAAAAAAAAAAAAACTGTCACGTGACATTAAAAAAAAGTATCGGTAATCGGTATCGGTGAGTACTTGAAAAAAAGTATCGGTACTTGTACTCGGTCCTAAAAAAGTGGTATCGGGACAACCCTAATATTATATATATATATTTTTTTCTGATTTGTAAACCACTTATAGTCCTTCACATTAGAGTATATTTTATTCACTGCGAGCACTTTAATTTGTTTTTTTTCTTTATTTTAGCAGTAGTGTCGTATGCACTACGGCTACCGCCCTGTGTTTGTTGATCTGTTTGAATTTTTTGGACCACGTTTGCACATGCAGTAGATTACATCACGAATACATAGCTTGGGTTCACTTATTATTTCAGTTTACTTCACCCAACCACATTGAGGGCAGCGCCGTCTGTATTCCCTTATTATTTTATTTTCTGTCATATTGGACCTCTTGGGGTACCAATTAGGAATAGGCAGCAGCTCTCACACTGTCCTAAGCGCGGACTTCTCTACGTACATTTCCCTGGGAATAACTGCTGGCGACTCAAGTAGTCCGCTTGCCAATTCTCTATTCCCGGAATGAAGACTGCCAATAGGCACATAATATTCTTTTCTGCCCAAGTTAGAATATGGTTCACCTCTGTCTGCGCTGCAAGACTCTTGGTGCCCCCTAGGTGATTGATATAGGCCACCACTGTGTCATTGTCGGATTGGATCCTGACAGGACAATCCCGTAACCTGGAAGTCCAGGCCTTCAGAGCCAGGCGCACTGCCCGAATCTCTAGGATATGATGGGCAAGGCTCTTTCGGTTCTTGACCACTGTCCCTGGACAGTTGTCTTCTCAAGAACTGCTCCCCAGCCTGAAAGGCTGGCGTCAGTTTTTACCACTTTCCAGATAACTGGTCTGAAGGATTTTCCTTTCTGCAGATTCTGGGTTAGTAACCACCAATTGAGGCTTTGGGACACCCTTTGGGACAGCCGCATTGGCAAGTCTAAAGCTTGGATCGTTTTGTTCCAAGCAGATAGAATACTGTTTTGCAACAGTCTCGAATGGAACTGGGCATAGGGAACTGCTTCGAATGAAGCCACATCTTTCCTAACAACCTCATGCAAAGGCGAATGGAGGGATCTCCTTTCGACCTGACCATCCGCACCAGCTCTCTTATGGAGTTGATTTTTGCCTGAGGCAAGAACACCTTTTTCTGGGCTGCATCTATGATCAGACTCAAATACTCTAGTTTTTTTTAGCAGTTTTAAGGAAGACTTCTCTAGGTTGAGAAACCAACCCAGACTTTTCCGGTAATTGGTTGTAATGCATACACTTTGCTCCAAACGAGCTACTGATTGGTCTATTAGCAATAGATCGTCTAGGTACGCCAAGACTGTTATGCCCTGTGCCCTTAACCTGGCTAGAGGTGGGGCCAGTACCTTTGTGAACACCCGGGGTGTTGTAGCTAGCCCGAAGGTCAAGGCTACAAATCGAAAGTGCTGCTGTTCTACTTCGAATCGCAGAAACCTTTGGTGAGCGGGAAATATAGGAACATCTAAGGAAGACTTCTCTAGGCTGACCTAGACTTTCCAGGTAATTGGTTGTAATGCGCACGCTTTGCTCCAAACGAGCCACAGAATAATCTATTAGGAATAGATCGTCTAGGCACGCCAAGACTGTTATGCCCCATGCCCTTAACCTGGCTAGAGGTGGGGCCAGAACGTTTGTAAACACCCGGGGTGCTGTAGCTAGCCTGAAGGGCAAGGCTACAAACTGAAAACTATGCTGTTCTATCTCGAACCGCAGAAACCTTTGGTGAGCGGCAAATATAGGGACATGCAGATGTGCATCCCTGATGTCGATAGACGCCAGAAGTTCCCCTCCTTGTAGGATAGAAACCACTGACCTGATCGACTCCATGCGAAAGGAGCGGATCTTCAGGAACTGATTTAGATTTTTTAGATCTAGAATGGGTCTGACATCTCCATACGGTTTTGGTACCGTAAATAGGTTTGAATAAAACCCCAAACCTTGCTCTTCTGTGAGGATCTGTATGATCACCCCCTGAGCTAGTAATCTAATGCCCGAAACAGATTGTCTTTTCCCTGGATCTTTGGGAACGTTTGATCTCAGAAAACAAGACGGTGGAAACTCCTGAAATTCTGGTTTGTATCCTAGAGACACAGTGGAGCTGACCCATCTGTCCCAATTTCCTCTTGCCAGACTTCTAAGTATTGCAGAAGTCTCCCCCCCCCCCCCCCGACTCTGGTGAGGGGGGGGCCTCTTCATAATGAGGCTTTGGAATTCTGCTTTGCATATTTCCGGCCCCAGGTCTTCTTCTGTGCCTGACCCTGAGGCTTTTCCTCTAGAGTCTGATGGTGGAGGCCGTCGCCACTGCCTAGAATAAATTTAGTTCCTCTAATCTTTCCTCATAACGGAGTTCCACCATGCCTCTTATCACTTTGGTTGCCCTTCTTTGCACTTTTTCCAGTTCTCCAACATCCTTTTTGAGAATTGGTGCCCAAAACTGAACTGCATATTCCAGATGAGGTCTTACTAATGATTTGTACAGGGGCAAAAAAATATCTCTCTCTCTGGAGACCATACTTTCCTTAATACAAGAAAGGACTTTGCTCACTTTGTAAACCGTAGCTTGGCATTGCATGCTATTATTAAGCTTATGATCTACCAAAACTCCCAGATCCTTCTCCACCATTGACTTCCCCAGTTGTACTCCCCCTAGTATGTATGATGCATGCATATTCTTAGCCCCCAAGTGCATAACTTTACATTTATCAACATTAAACCTCATTTGCCACACAGTTGCCTAATTAAACAGTGCATTGAGGTCAGCTTGTAAATTGGAGACATCCTGTAGGAATGTTATTTCAGTGCATAGCTTGATGTCATCTGCAAACACTAAAATTATACTTTTAATCCCGCACCCTATATCATTGATAAAGGTATTAAAAAGTAGGGGTCGCAACACTGAACCCTGGGGTACACCACTGATAACCTTAGACCATTCAGAGTAAGAATCATTAACTACTACTCTCTGAATTCTGTCTTTTAGCCAGTTTTCTATCCATTTACAAATTGATATACCACGTCCACAGCCACCCCTTTGTCCAAGGTTTTACTTACCTCCTCATAAAAAGAAATCAGGTTTGACAACTTCTGTCTTTCATGAATCCATTCTGTCTGTTGCTTACATTTTTTATTTCCAGCAAGAGCTCATCTATGTGGTCTTGTATTAAACTCTCCCATATCTTCCTGACTATAGAAGTTAAACTAACAGGTCTATAGTTACTTGGTAAAGACTTTGATTCCTTTTTAAATATGGCCACTACATTGGCTCTACGCCAATCCAGTGGTACCATTCCAGTCATTAACGAGCATCAATACCATCCCCCATATATTTGAAGAATTTTTTGGGGTTTGTCTTACTAGATTTTGCAATCTGTTCTTCGTTTTGAATTTTTGCAGCCTTGATTTCCTTTTTTTACATATTCTGTTATATTCTTTGTAACATTAAAAATGATGATAGTGTTCCTTCATTTTTATATTTTTTAAAAGCCTTTTTCTTATAATTTATAACTTTTTTAATGTTATGTCATGAGTAGGGATGAGCCGAACACCCCCCTGTTCGGTTCGCACCAGAACATGCGAACAGGAAAAAAATTTGTTCGAACACGCGAACACCGTTAAAGTCTATGGGACACGAACATGAATAATCAAAAGTGCTAATTTTAAAGGCTAATATGCAAGTTATTGTCAATAAAAGTGTTTGGGGACCTGGGTCCTGCCCCAGGGGACATGAATCAATGCAAAAAAAAGTTTTAAAAACGGCCGTTTTTTCAGGAGCAGTGATTTTAATAATGCTTAAAGTCAAACAATAAAAGTGTAATATCCCTTTAAATTTCATACCTGGGGGGTGTCTATAGTATGCCTGTAAAGGGGCGCATGTTTCCCGTGTTTAGAACAGTCTGACAGCAAAATGACATTTTGAAGGAAAAAACACATTTAAAACTACCGCGGCTATTGCATTGCCGACAATACACATAGAAGTTCATTGATAAAAACGGCATGGGAATTCCCCACAGGGCAACCCCGAACCAAAATTAAAAAAAAAAAATGATGTGGGAGTCCCCCTAAATTCCATACAAGGCCCTTCAGGTCTGGTATGGATATTAAGGGGAACCCCAGCCAAAATTTTTTAAAAAAATTGACGTGGGGTTCCCCCTAAATTTCATACCAGACCCTTCAGGTCTGGTATGGATTTTAAGGGGAACCCCGCGCCCAAAAAAAAAAAAAAAACGGCGTGGGGTCCCCCTAAAAATCCATACCAGACCCTTATCCGAGCACGCAACCTGGCAGGCCGCAGGAAAAGAGGGGGGGACGAGAGTGCGGCCCCCCCCCTCCTGAACCGTACAAGGCCACATGCCCTCAACATTGGGAGGGTGCTTTGGGGTAGCCCCCCAAAACACCTTGTCCCCATGTTGATGAAGACAAGGGCCTCATCCCCACAACCCTGGCCGGTGGTTGTGGGGGTCTGCGGGCGGGGGGCTTATCGGAATCTGGAAGCCCCCTTTAACAAGGGGACCCCCAGATCCCGGCCCCCCCCCTGTGTGAAATGGTAAGGGGGTACTTACCCCTACCATTTCACTAAAAAACTGTCAAAAATGTTAAAAATGACAAGAGACAGTTTTTGACAATTCCTTTATTTAAATGCTTCTTCTTTCTTCCTTCATCTTCTTCTTCTTCTGGTTCTTCTGGCTCTTCTGGTTCTTCCTCCGGCGTTCTCGTCCAGCATCTCCTCCGCGGCGTCTTCTATCTTCTTCTCCTCGGGCCGCTCCGCACCCATGGCATGAGGGGAGGCTCCCGCTCTTCTCTTCATCTTCTTCTCTTCTTCATCTTCTTCTTCATCTTCTTCTTCTCTTCTTCATTTCTTCTCCGGGCCGCTCCGCAGCCATGCTGGCATGGTGGGAGGCTCCCGCTGTGTGACGGCGTCTCTTCGTCTGAAGGTTCTTAAATAACGGGGGGCGGGGCCACCCGGTGACCCCGCCCCCCCTCTGACGCACGGGACATGACGGGACTTCCCTGTGGCATTCCCCGTGACGTCACAGGGAAGTCCCGTCAAGTCACCGTGCGTCAGAGGGGGCGGGGTCACCGGGTGGCCCCGCCCCCTGTTATTTAAGAACCGTCAGACGAAGAGACGCCGTCACACAGCGGGAGCCTCCCACCATGCCAGCATGGCTGCGGAGCGGCCCGGAGAAGAAATGAAGAAGAGAAGAAGGAAGAAGAGAAGAAGAAGATGAAGAAGAAGATAAAGAAGAGAAGAAGATGAAGAGAAGAGCGGGAGCCTCCCCCCCCATGCCATGGGTGTGGAGCGGCCCGAGGAGAAGAAGATAGAAGACGCCGCGGAGGAGATGCTGGACGAGAACGCCGGAGGAAGAACCAAAAGAGCCAGAAGAAGATGAAGGAGAAAGAAGAAGCATTTAAATAAAGGAATTGTCAAAAACTGTCTCTTGTCATTTTTAACATTTTTGACAGTTTTTTAGTGAAATGGTAGGGGTAAGTACCCCCTTACCATTTCACACAGGGGGGGGCCGGGATCTGGGGGTCCCCTTGTTAAAGGGGGCTTCCAGATTCCGATAAGCCCCCCGCCCGCAGACCCCCACAACCACCGGCCAGGGTTGTGGGGATGAGGCCCTTGTCTTCATCAACATGGGGACAAGGTGTTTTGGGGGGCTACCCCAAAGCACCCTCCCAATGTTGAGGGCATGTGGCCTGGTACGGTTCAGGAGGGGGGGGGGGGCGCACTCTCGTCCCCCCCTCTTTTCCTGCGGCCTGCCAGGTTGCGTGCTCGGATAAGGGTCTGGTATGGATTTTTAGGGGGACCCCACGCCGTTTTTTGTTTTTTTTGGCGCGGGGTTCCCCTTAAAATCCATACCAGACCTGAAGGGTCTGGTATGGAATTTAGGGGGAACCCCACGTCAATTTTTTTTTTTAAATTTTGGCTGGGGTTCCCCTTAATATCCATACCAGACCTGAAGGGCCTTGTATGGAATTTAGGGGGACCCCCACATAATTTTTTTTTTTTTTTGGTTCGGGGTTGCCCTGTGGGGAATTCCCATGCCGTTTTTATCAATGAACTTCTATGTGTATTGTCGGCAATGCAATAGCCGCGGGTAGTTTTAAATGAGTTTTTTCCTTCCAAATGTCATTTTGCTGTCAGACTGTTCTAAACACAGGAAACATGCGCCCCTTTACAGGCATACTATAGACACCCCCCAGCTACGAAATTTAAAGGGATATTACAGTTTTATTGTTTGACTTTAAGCATTAATAAAATCACTGTTCCTGAAAAAACGTCCGTTTTTAAAACTTTTTTTTGCATTGATACATGTCCCCTGGGGCAGGACCCGGGTCCCCAAACACTTTTTATGACAATAACTTGCATATAAGCCTTTAAAATTAGCACTTTTGATTTCTCCCATAGACTTTTAAAGGGTGTTCCGCGGCATTCGAATTTGCCGCGAACACCCCAAATTGTTCGCTGTTCGGCGAACTTGCGAACAGCCAATGTTCGAGTAGAACATGAGTTCGACTCGAACTCAAAGCTCATCCCTAGTCATGAGCCACGTTATTTTTAGCCCTTTAAACTTATTGGCCATGGGAATATGCTTTGCAGTGAGTTCACATACAGTCTGTTTAAAGAATTACCATTTCGGTTCTGTGTTCATCGATGCCAATATTCCCTCCTAGTCTAAGTCTTAGAGAGCTGCTCTCATCCTTGGAAAATTTGCTCTCTTAAAGTGTTTTTATCTTTCCCGTATATGTTTCCTGCTTACAGCTAACATTAAATGAAAACATGTTATGGTCACTGCGACCCAGATGTTATTTTATATGAATATTGGTAATAAGCTCTGCATGGTTTGAGATTACCAGGTCTAACAGAGCGTCATTCCTAGTCGGGGCCTCAATAAACTGGACCATAAAGTTGTCTTGTAATAGGTTTATACATTTTTGCCCTTTAACTGTCCCAGCAGTGCCATTACTATAGTCATTTTTTGGGTAGTTAAAATCCCCCATTATTATCACTGTCCCAGCCCTTGCAGCCCTTTCCATCTGTGCAAGGAGCTCAGTCTCCACCTCCTCTTTAACACTGAGAGGTCTATAACAAATTCCAATGATACATGAAAGAAAGATGTGGGGGAAGGGAGATGGGAATGTGCAAGCTATTCACTGATAGGTGGTCAAATGTAATAGGTGACCAACCACTGATCATTCACCTATGTTGGTGTTGTTGCTGTAACCATTGAACATATAATAGAACAGAGGGAAAAGAATTACCCGGTTGGGAAAGGCCGGGTAACAAAAGTGGGTTACTATTAGCAACAGAAATTGATCAAAACTGAAGTATCAAAAAGTATCACATTTATTGATTAAAATTAATCAAATTATTAAGTTATTTGGTTGAACAAATCATTCAAGTGCATTGATGTATTCTATAAAAACAAACGTCTGAGATGAAGCTACGCTACTAGCCCAGCGAAACGCATTGACGCCATCAACGGCACCGTCACGTCCAAGGACGCTGTGTGAGCCGAATGCTCGGGATAGACTGAAACGCCCGCCTGTGTAGGCACGAACAAGCGGTACTTATACATATGTACCGGGCACCCTGGAGGAACTAAGAGACTGTGGAAAGGAACCGAGAGCAGTGTACACTACTAGTGAAGTTGCAGCGTGCTCACTGGAGGTGAAAGTGAATTTCCACAGCTAAAGAGCTATGTTAACCATGCCGCTGACTGCACTTAAATGGACCTTTGGAGCCGACTTCTCCCCAATAGGGTGGTAATGTACAGATTTACCGTGTATTATACCAGCATAAAGGATTGCATTGCAAGCCTGCCCTTTGAGCTATAGAATCTGTAGTTACCCAATTCAAATACTGCAGTGACATAACTACTCACATAAGGGCCAGGATATCTATAACCAGCTATAACTAGTGATCCAATTTATGCAATCCATGCTGCTATGAACTATCTCCCTTATGAGTTATTAGCTGCCTATGAAATCCAAGGAAGATTTAACCACCAGATTGAAAGTTAATCTGCCATCTGCAAGGCCCACTACAATCCACACTCACCTAGCCCATATGGGACTATTTTTGCAGTTCCTGATCTTTTATAAGGTTACCAAGTGTACCTGCATGACGATTCTCCCTTGGAACATCCCCTGGCACCCCAATTCTGCAGTCTCCACCCCCCCCCCCCCCAACAGCTTTTCTATCTATTCGGTCTCCCCTTCATTTGTGCTGATCAGTGCCAGCTATCATATAAAAAAAATATTTTTTGTTTTAGATTTATGTGATCAATTATGATCCTCTCAGGTGAAAATTTTCGCCTTAATTGATGTAGATATTGGATCACTGACCACCACAAAGCATCCGGACTGTGTTCAGCGTTGTCTTGTATTTTGTGTGTGTTGTCTTTTTTGTTTACTATTGCCGTTTGATTACTTGCCTAATACCATACTGTTATTGTTTTTATGGAATACATTAATGCACTTTAATTTGGTTGAACAAATCTATCATGATTTGATTAATTTTAATCAATAAATCTGATACTTTTTGATACTTCAGTTTTGATCAATTTCTGTTGCTAATAGTAACCCTCTTTTGTTACCTAGCCTTTCTCAACCAGGTAATTCTTTTCCCTCTGTTCTATTAAACTCCAATGATAACCTTTGTAGGACGCACACCCATGTACAGTTCCACCCATAATGCTTCAGACTCATCACACTCTCCATCAACTAGGTCCTCTTTCAGATTCGCTTTCAGATCACTTCTCACATAAAGACAGACACCACCACCCCTCCATTTTACCCTGTCTTTCCGAAAGAGCATAGCCAGGAATATTATTAGCACAGTCATGTGAAACATGAAGCCAAGATTCAGCAATACCAATTAAATCATAGTTCTCCTCGTGCACCAGAACTTCCATTTCACCTATTTTGCTTGGCACGCTTCTGGCATTGGTGAACAAACACTTTAATTCATTGTCACATTTTGCACACATGTTGCATATTTTTTATTTGAGTACCAACAGTAACATTTCCAATGATTGTTTGTAACATGGGAACCGTCATAATATCTGCCATAGCCCTCCCCCCATCTTTCTCCATTCCACCCACCAATAGGGGCTGACCCCTGTTTGACCTGTCTGCCCTATTATAATCTAATTCACCCTTCCCCCTCAATCCTAGTTTAAAGCGGAGTTCCACCCATAAAAATAATTTTACATAAATGTGCAGCAAATAACATAACAAATGAGATTTGGAGAACATTTTTTTCTTTTTTACTTACCTTTTAATCCCTGTTGCTATGTGGTCCCTTCTAAGCTTACCCTTCCTCACCGTGGCTCCTGACGCCACTTCCCTCGGCTCCTCTGCTCGCTACTGCTCCTGGGAGATGTGTGTCATCATTTCCCAGTAGTCAGTGGGCAGTGCCGATGACGCCGCCTGTTGTGATGGCAACCTGTATAGTTTACAGCGCCGCTACGTGCTATTACTACGCATGCACGAGAACGGGCGGTGCATGCTGGGAATACAGCAGCGCCATATCCCGGAAGAATATTCTTGTGGGCTTCTCCTGCCCACAAGCAAGATGGGAATCCACAAGAAGGAAAAAATCTAAGGTATTTTTGAAGATAAATATATAATAAAGGCAGCGCTAATGACAAGAATAAGAATAGCTTGATATGCATTATGCAAGATTATTAGTAATTTAAAAAAAAATTCAAAGATATGGGTGGAACTCTTCTTTAAATGCTCCTCCAGCCCATATACCTCTCCCCCAGCACAGCAGACCCCTTTCAATTTAGGTGCAAACCATCTTTAGCATAAAGGTTGTACCCCCCATGAAAAGTCAATGCAGTGCTCTAAAAACCCAAATTCCTCCTCCTTACACCAGGTCTTTAGCCATGCATTCAGGTCTCTATTCTCCCCCTACCTTTCCTGTGTTGCGCATGGCACAGGCAATATTTCAGAGAATATCACCTTGTGGTCCTTCCTTTCAACTTGCAGCCTAGTTCTTTAAATTATCAGTCCTTCTGATTACAGAATCTCCTATTACCAACTGTCTAGGCCTACCTGCATTACCCTCACCACCCCTACTAGACGGGCTGCTCTCCCAGCTGTTAGGGGTAGCAGTGACATGAAGGGATGCCACCTCTTAGCTTGCCACCCACACATCTTCACCCAACTTGGCAAAGTTGATGGGCTTTTGTTCATGTCATAACTGCATTTGTCTATGGGAAAAGCCTCCCAAAGCAGATCAAATGCAGGTCAGGTCAACTTCAGGTCAAATGCACCAGACAAATTGTGAATGATCTCAAAACTGATGACAAAAGCATCCCCATTGACATAAGGCTGTTATAAAGCCTGATGAGAAATATCAACTTAAGGAAAAACTCCACACACAAAGAAGAAATTCACCACCCTCCTATTTTTCAGAGTTGTCTAGCATCAGCCACTGCTCCGTTTCCACAGTGCAGCAGATATTGCCCCATCTATTTGCAGTGCAGCAGAGATTGACCTCAGTTTCTCAGGAGGCTACGGGTGGTAGGTGCAGGTTTTAAAGTACTAAGATGTTACAGCAAGTTCAGCCATTTTATTTATAACTCCAAACAATGAACTTTTCTCCTAAATAAAAATCTACCATTGAAAAAGTTTTACTATATCTTTTTGGGAAGTGCAAATAATTTAATCCTGCCAGAAGAAATGCAGTGAGCCAATAACGAAGCAACGCTAAGTGTTCGCTACCTGTGCTGCACCATCAGCTCCATCAGTTATCAGACCCGCTCCCATTTAAATTCTGTGGACCACAGAACACTTCCTTCCTCCATGTTATGGAAATCAGAAGAGGGATGCTCTAGAGCAGGGGTTTCCAAACTGCGGGCCGAGGGCCAGATATGGCCCTTTGCTAGCCTTTATCCGGCCCTTGGGGCACTATTCCTTCCACCGATTTGAGGCACTATTCCTCCCACTGACACCAACAAGGGGGCACTATCTCTTCCACTGATACCAATGATGGGATACTATTCCTCTTACTAATAGAGCCACTACTCCTATTAACCACCAACCTCGGGGCCATATTTATTCTCACTGGTGCTGGGCCCAAGACATTTTCTGCCCCCCGCTGGCCACAATCTGGCCCTCATAAAGTCGGCAGGACAATAAACTGGCCCGCTATTTGAAAAGTTTGGAGACCCCTGCTCTAGAGTCCTGTCCCAGGGTGATAACAATGCTCCTCCACAGATACAGTACAGAAGGTGTGAGGCGTGCTACTGGTAGAATAACCAGCTGAATATAAAGGAAAAGGGAATGAAAAAATAAAAATAAAAATGAATGCTGTCACAGAATCTAAGGACTGGTAAGCTGCAATACATTCTACTTTTCTTTGGTTTAGATACATAGAACCCAATAATAACTTTGTGGGATTTAGGTTGAGTAGACATTTTAAAAGAAACTGGCAGTGAGTATTATATAGGCTGCCATTAATTACCTCTCCTTTTTTAAGTGCCAGTTTCCTGGCTGTGATGCTGATTTAGTGATTTCAGTACTTTCCGAGTCGTTGTCTGGAGCATATGTCGGCAGAAGTTCTGACTTCACTATACTTTTCTAATCTTGATGCATATTCTAAGTTAGCATTTCAGAGTTGGACAGGAAAATACGTTTAATAGCAGTAGCCAAGATGCAAAGGCAGCTGAGGAAAGTATTTTTCTGGCAGAATATATTAAAAGAAGGTTTATCCCGGGAGATCTCTAAATAGCCATTCCTGCCTGTCCGGGGCCATATTTATTCTCACTGGTGCTGGGCCCAAGACATTTTCTGCCCCCCGCTGGCCACAATCTGGCCCTCATAAAGTCGGCAGGACAATAAACTGGCCCGCTATTTGAAAAGTTTGGAGACCCCTGCTCTAGAGTCCTGTCCCAGGGTGATAACAATGCTCCTCCACAGATACAGTACAGAAGGTGTGAGGCGTGCTACTGGTAGAATAACCAGCTGAATATAAAGGAAAAGGGAATGAAAAAATAAAAATAAAAATGAATGCTGTCACAGAATCTAAGGACTGGTAAGCTGCAATACATTCTACTTTTCTTTGGTTTAGATACATAGAACCCAATAATAACTTTGTGGGATTTAGGTTGAGTAGACATTTTAAAAGAAACTGGCAGTGAGTATTATATAGGCTGCCATTAATTACCTCTCCTTTTTTAAGTGCCAGTTTCCTGGCTGTGATGCTGATTTAGTGATTTCAGTACTTTCCGAGTCGTTGTCTGGAGCATATGTCGGCAGAAGTTCTGACTTCACTATACTTTTCTAATCTTGATGCATATTCTAAGTTAGCATTTCAGAGTTGGACAGGAAAATACGTTTAATAGCAGTAGCCAAGATGCAAAGGCAGCTGAGGAAAGTATTTTTCTGGCAGAATATATTAAAAGAAGGCTTATCCCGGGAGATCTCTAAATAGCCATTCCTGCCTGTCCAGAAAATAATTATGTGACTCCGTAAACCTCTGCTATAAAATAATGTTCCGTTTTCCCTTGTGCTGGCAGTCAGCTGGTCACAACAGACTATCTATACCATTCTGTCTCATCAAACCTCTGTGTATGAATGGTTATCACATATGCCTGACAGTTCTGTTATTTCAGCACAAAAACAGGTGTATTTTTGTACCTCAATGTACACATCAGCAGGCAGGAAAATGAAAATTTGTTTCTGGAAATAAATTTACGAACAAACTTAATCTGGGCCTGTCAATAAAAGCCGTACCTAAACACTGGATGCCATCAAGAGCCACCTGTGTAGCACATTCAGCAGAATAAAGGATTACTCCAGCACAGTCCTGTAAAACAAATTAAACAATACAATTACAGAGAGCAAACAAATGCATACTTTTATAAAAAAGAGCTAGCTTTACCCAATTCACTACTGGCCAATACTCCCATGAACGGCTGTGATCTGAACAGTCATTAGATGGCTCAGATCACAGACACAATGCACAGAGCCAATTGGAGTGGCTCTGTACCTTGTGATCGCTGTGATGCCCACTCATAAATGTAAAACACTCTAGTATTTACATTTGAGAGGCCTTACCTCCTCTCACAACTGAGGAAAAAAGGTAGAAGTGAGAGTTTATCAATAAAGGGAAACAAAAGAAGGGATCTTAGATAGCAGCAGATTAATGGCGAGGAATTTTAATTAGGGCTGCACCGATACCACTTTAAGACCGAGTACAAGTACCGATACTTTTTTCAAGTACTCGCCGATACCGATTATGATACTTTTTTTAATGTTGTGTGACAGTGGCACTAATATGCAGCACTGATGGGTACTGATAGGTGGCACTGATGAGGCATAGACTTGTCAATTTATTTTATTTTTTACAATTTTTAATTTTTTTTTGTTATTCTCAAAAGTTCAATTACACTTCTTCCAGCTTCGTAACTGTCTGCCATATGGTGGTACAGGCAGGTAAGCTGGAGGCACTGTCTGTAGGACCCTAAAATTTTCACCCAAGATCTAAGTATCGTAGATACAATGCTCTGCAGGCTCATGAGAAAAAAAAAATTAATGCACATTTTTTTCCAGCAAAAAATATTGCATTTAATATTTTTTTTCTTAAAGGTGAACTTAGACTTTAACCCCTTCACTTTTCCATGCTTCAGGTTTTAAGTCACCTCAGTACCAGAATGTTCTTTTATCTGCAAAAGGGCAGAAGGTTTTTAATCTTAATGCATTAAGATAAAAAGACTACTGTGTGCAGCAGCCTATCCTCAGCCCCCCTGTCCAGCGATGTCCACGAGTGTCTCAGCCGTCCAGATTCTCATTCCCGATTGGCTGAGACACAGCAACGGTGCCATTGGCTCCCGCTGCTGTCAAAGTCAGCTACCCAATCAGGGGAGAGAGGGGGCGGGGCCGAGACTCTCTCTGAATGGACACAGGGAGCTGTGATTCGGCTCGGGTGCCCCCATAGCAAGCTGCTTGCTGTGGGGGCATGAAACAGGAGGGGTGGGCCAGGATCACAATAGAGGGACCTAAGAAGGGAAGCATTCGGGCTGCTCTGTGCAAATCCACTGCAACAGAGCAGGTAAGTAAAATGTGTTTGTTATTTTTATATGAAAAAAACGAGCCTTTACAATCACTTTAAACCTGAACGCCAGACACATAATAGGATTTTTATAACAGCTTACCTGTAAAATTATTTTCTTTGAAGTACATCGCGGGACACAGAGCCATAGTAGTTACTATGTGGGTTATAGGCCACCTTCAGGTGATGGACACTGGCACGCCCTAAATTAAAAAGTGCACTTCCTATATAACCCATCCCACTGGTGGGAGTACCTCAGTTTTGTAGCAAAGCAATACACGTGTATACCAAAGAAGGGAGGGACCTCTGTGTCCCGTGATGTACTTCAAAGAAAAGGATTTTACAGGTAAGCCGTTATAAAATCCTATTTTCTTATCGTACATCACAGGACACAGAGCCATAGCAGTTACTATGTGGGATGTCCCATAGCAATGCCAACTGAAGGGAGGGAGACACAACAAAAGTAGGGCACCAAGAGACTAGAGGACTTATACTGCTGCCTGCGCCCAAAGGCGATATCCTCATGATCTTTTACATCTACTTGATAGAATCTGGTAAATGTATGGACTGAAGACCAAGTTATGGCCTTGCAGATCTGAGCCATGGAGGCTTGGTGATGCACTGCCCAAGAAGCACTAACAGCCCTGGTGGAGTGCGTTTTAATATGAAAAGGAGCAATTTTCCTCTTTAAACCATAAGCTTAAACAATCACTTGACGAATCCATTTAGAAATAGTAGATTTTGATGCTGCCTGTCCTCTTTTAGGACCGTCTGGCAACACAAACAAAACATCTGTTTTACAAATCTGAGCGGTCACTTTCAAATAGACCTTGACAACTCTCACCACATCTTTCACAGAACGAGGTTCTGGAAAAAAAGAACGCAGAACAATATACTGGTTTAAATGAAAACCTGACACTACCTTCAATAGGAATATAGGATGAGGCCGCAATACAACCTTATCCTTTTTAATAATCAAATTGGCTGCTCTTTACAAGAAAGAGCAGCCAACTCTGATACTCTTCCTGCAGAAGATATGGCAACCAAGAAAATTATTTTTTCTCGTTAGGAGGACCAAGGGAATATCTCGTATTGGCTCAAAAGACTGCTTCTGTAAAGCCGACAGGACTAAATTTAGGTCCCAAGGGTTCAGGGGGTGACCTGACTGGAGGATTAATCCGCGTTACCCCCTGAATAAAGTTATGAACCAGAGAGTGTGAAGCAAGTGGTTGTTTAAAAAAACACAGATAAAGCTGACATCTGGCCTTGACAGTACTCAAGGCCAGCTTCATTTCTAATCCTATCTGTAGAAATTCAAGGATCCCATCTATGACATATTTCCTGGGGTGCCAGCCCCTGGATTTACACCAGGAGACATATGCCTTACAGACTCTATAGTATATGACTCTGGAGGCCGGCTTCCTAGCATTAACCAAGTAGAAACTACTGAAGCTAACAGCCCACGATCTTTTAGAATGTGGGTCTCAATAGCCAAACCGCTAAATTTAGCGTTTGTAAGGTAGGATGGAATACTGGACCTTGCGAGAGAAGGTCTAGCCATAGCGGTAGGGTCCAAGGTTCCCCTACCGCCATTTTTACGATCTCGGCAAACCAAGATCTCCTGGGCCAAAAGAATCACCTCCTTCCCTTCTTGCTTGATCCTGCGAGAAGGCGCGGAAGCAGCAGAACAGGAGGGAACGCATAGATCAGTGAAAAACTGATCCCACGGAAAAAAAACAAGATATCTGTTCCGTATGCCATCGGATCCCTTGTCCTTGACACAAAGTTGTCGATCTTGTTGTTGAACCTAGACGCAAACAGATCCACGCCTGGAAACTCCTCATTTTTGGCATATTGACAGAAAGATGTCGAGGTGAAGGGACCATTCTCCCAGGAACAACTGTTGGCGACTCAAGTAGTCCGCCTGCCAATTCTCTCTTCCTGGAATGAAAATTGCTGATAGGCAAGGAATGTGGTTTTCCCAAGATAGAATATGATTCACCTCTCTCTGGGCTGCACGACTTCTCATGCCCCTTGGTGATTGATATGGGCCACAGCTGTGGCATTGCCGGATTGGATCCTGACAGGACAATTCCGTAGTCTGAGTGTCCAGGCCTCTAGGGCAAGGCGTACTGCCCGAATCTCTAGAATATTGATGGGCAAGGTGATCTCTGATTTGGACCATTTCCCTTTGACAGACGCTTTTTTCAGGACTGCTCCCCAGCCCAGAAGGCTGGCATCTGTTGTTACCACTTTCCAGGTAACTGGCAGGAAGGATTTTCCTTTTTCAAGATTTCTGGATATTAACCACCAATTGAGGCTCTGACGCACCCTGGGGGATCAACGCTTTGGGAATTCCAGAGCTTGGACCTTCTTGTTCCAAGTTGACAGGATACTGTTTTGCAGCAGTCTTGAATGAAACTGCGCATAAGGAACAGCCTTGAAAGAAGCCACCATCTTTCCCAACAATTTCATGCAAAATCAAAGAGGATTCTTCTTTGTTTTGATCAACTGAATCGGTTCCCTTATGGAACTGATCCTTTCCTGGGGCAAAAACACCCTCTTCTGAGCTGTATCTATGATCAGCCCCAAGTACTGCAACCTCCTTGATGGTTTTTAAGGAGGATTTTTCTAGGTTGAGAATCCAACCTAGGTATTCCAGGTAGCTGACTGCGGTGACCAAACTTTGGTTTTAGGCGGGCTACCGATTGATCTATCAAGAGTAGATCGTCTAAGTAGGCTAGTATCGTTATACCTTGAGCCCCTAACCTGGCTAAAGGAGGAGCCAGGACATTTGTAAACACTTCAGGTGCAGTAGCTAGACCGAAGGCAGAGCTACAAACTGGAATGAAGATTTTCTACCTTGAAGCGTAGAAATTTCAGGTGATCGGGGAAAAATCGGCACATGGAGAAAAGCCTTCTTGATGTCCACTGACGCCAGAAGTTCTCCCCCTTATAGGATGGAGACTACTGATCGGATTGACTCCATGCAAAAAGAAGGGATATTCAAAAAAACGGTTTAGATATTTGAGATCCAAAATGGGTCTGACATCCCCGTTTGGCTTTGGAACCGTGAAAAAGTTTGAATAAAAACCCTAACCCTTGCTCTTCCAAGGGAACCACCGATATCACTCTTTGAGACAAGAGATGACCCAAAGCTAGAAAGAGAGACTTCTTTTTTCACTGGATCTCTGGGAACGTTTGATCTGAGAAAATGAGGAGACGGGAACCCTCGGAACTCTAGTTTGTAACCTAGAGAAATTGAGGAAGCCACCCGTCTGTCTTGACATTGTTCCTGCCAGACCCTTGAAAACTGTAGAAGCCTTCCCCCCACTCTTGAGTGAGCAGGGGTGCCCCTTCATAAAGAGGCTTTAGTATTTTGCTTTGTGGGTTTCCTCCCCTAGGTCCTCGTTTGGCCCTGGGACTGACTCTGAGGTTTACCTCATAAACCTGACGGTGGAGGCCGTCATGACTGCCTGGAGGCTAATGCCCCTGGCACCGGAGAAGAAGCACGCTTTAAACTTCTTTTTAACCGGTAAAAATAGGATTTTTTATAACAGCTTACCTGTAAAATCCTTTTCTTTTGATGTACATCACGGGACACAGAGCCACAGTAATTACTGATGGGTTATATGGGTATCACAAGGTGATTGGACACTGGTCACACCCTAGACAGGAAGTTCAACCCCCTATATAACCCCCCCTTACTGGGGATACCTCAGTTTTGTAGCAAAGCAATACAAGTGTATTAGAAGAGGGGCGGGACCTCTGTGTCCCGTGATGTACATCAAAAGAAAAGGATTTTACAAGTAAGCTGTTATAAAAAAATCCTATTTTCTTTCTCGTACATCACGGGACACAGAGCCTCAGTAATTACTGATGGGACATTCCAGAGCAATGCTATTTGAGGGGAGGGGACCACACAACGTAGGGTGTAATCAGACCTGAGGACCTCGTACTGCTGCCTGCAGCACACTACGCCCAAAGGCAATATCCTCATGCCTTCCCACATCCACCTGATAAAATTTGGTGAATGTATGGACTGAAGACCAGGTTGCGGCCTTGCAGATTTGAGCCATAGAGGCCCGGTGATGCACTGCCCAAGAGGCACTAATCGCCCTTGTGGAGTGTGCCCCGATTTGAAAAGGTGGAATTTTTTGTTTCAAACCGTAAGCCTGAATAATCATTTGTCGAATCCATTTAGAAAGGGTAGACTTTGACGCTGCCTGCCCTCTATTGGGACCTTCTGGTAGTATGAACAAAACATCAGTTTTGCGAACTTGAGCAGTTGCTTCCAGATAGGCCTTGACTGCCCTTACTACATGCAAAGAATGTAGTGACCTTTCTTCCGTGGAACAGGGATCTGGAAAAAAGGAAGGCAGAACAATATCTTGGTTTAGATGGAAATCTGAAACCACCTTTGGTAGAAAGCTAGGATGAGGGCGCAATACCACTCTATCCTTATGCATGATCAAATAAGGCTCTTTACAGGAAAGGGCAGCTAATTCTGATACTCTTCTAGCAGAAGAAATGGCAACCAGGAAAATTAACTTTCTTGTCAACAAGACCAAGGGAATCTGACGTATAGGTTCAAAAGGCCGTTTCTGTAAAACTGACAGAACCAAATTTAAGTCCCAGGGGTTTAGGGGCGCCTTAACCGGAGGATTAAGACGCATCACCCCCTGCATAAAGCTTCGGACCAAAGAATGTGAAGCAAGTGGCCGTTGAAATAATATTGATCAGGCCGAGACCTGGCCCTTGATGGTACTCAAGGCCAGCTTCATCTCTAATCCTATTTGTAGAAAGTCAAGAATTCTACCTATGACATATTTTCTGGGATGCCAACCCCTGGCTTCACACCAGGATACATAAGTCTTCCAAACTCTAGGATAAATCACTCTGGAAGCTGGCTTCCTTGCATTAAGGTAGAGATCACAGGACCCAAAAGCCCACGACTCTTTAGAACTTGGGTTTCAATAGCCAAACCATCAAATTTAGCGTTTGTCAGGCAGGATGGAACACTGGACCCTGAGATAACAGGTCTGGACGTGACGGTAGGGTCCACGGGGAACCCACTGTCATTCTTACTATTTCTGCATACCAGGCTCTTCTGGGCCACCAGAAGTACCGACTTCTTCTCCTGCCGGATCCTGCGAAGGAGCCGTGGTAGTAGCATAATAGGAGGAAACACATAAATCAGTGAGAACTGATGCCACGGAATTACCAACGCATCCGTCCCGCATGCAAGAGGATCCCTTGTACTTGCCACAAACGTGTCGACTTTTTTGTTGACCCTGGATGCAAAGAGATCTACATCTGGTACCCCCCATCTTTGGCATATGGCCCAAAAGACATTGGGGTGAAGAGACCATTCCCCCGGGACTAACCGCTGGCGACTCAAATAGTCCGCCTGCCAGTTCTCTATCCCTGGAATGAAAACTGCCGATATGCATGGCACATGCTTTACTGCCCAGACTAAAATCTGGTTCACTTCTTTCTGAGCTGCACGACTCCTGGTGCCTCCTTGATGATTGATATAAGCCACTGCTGTGGCATTGTCGGACTGGATCCTGACAGGGCAACCCTGTAGCCTGAGAGTCCAGGCCCTTAGGGCTAGATACGCCGCACGGATCTCCAGAATGTTGATTGGTAAGGTCTTCTCGATTTTGGACCATTCCCCCTGGACCGCAGACTGTTCCAGAACTGCTCCCCAACCCGAAAGACTGGTAATCCGTTGTTACCACTGTCCAGGTAACCGGTAAAAAGGATTTCCCTTTCTGCAGGCTTTCGGGTATTAACCTAACACTAAGTATAAAATTGATGCGCTTTAAATAAATAGTGCACAATATGCTGCTGCGACTAAGCTTAAATCCAGGAATTAAAAATGCATACATGTGAATAAAATAAATAAATAATTATGGTGCTAATACATGTGTTAAAATTGCCAAAATAAATCTTCAAATTGGTGATGTGACGGTGAGTATAAATAAAATAATAATGACACTCTGAGTACAATGTCCAGGCAGAGATAAATAGTGGGAGAAAGTAAAAATAATTAAACAGTTCCTTCCCTTAATCCAGATTGATTGACTCACTGGGTTAGATCGTTTGTATCAGGATATTTAGTTTTTCTTGCATCCCACTTCAGCAATTATACTGCTGGTGATTCGGCTCTCAGGATAAAGGTTTTATGCAAAGCAAGCAAAGAAAAAATAGATCATTGTGCAGTGAACTTACTAGATAGTACATAAGCAAAACAGGGACAAGAGATACACTCACAAACTCCCGGTCTATTAGAAGCATTCAAATAAGCAGATTGCAGTCAGCCACTGTGGACGAGGTTTCCCATAGAGAAACAGCTGCTGTTAACCTTCAGGTGTATTGCAGCACTGAATGTCCTAAGCTCCTCCCACGCGTTACATCACTGACACGTGACTTTTTCAAGGATAAACCCAGGAAGCCACGGCCTCTGTATTTAAGTCCTATGGCATTGTGGTTACCATGGAGACAGCGCTGTGTTCATTGGATCATCATACTGCTTTCTGCTACTAATGACATGTAAATATTTTGGCTTAAGCCTTATTTAATTGTTTTACAAATTATTAAAAGGGGAACATATATTTATAAATACAGGTTTGCAAACAAATATAGAACACTTCCAGATAAAAAATAAGAACATAAAAATGGACCTAATTAGTGCGGTCACGAAACTCCCTCCAGTGGTAAATAGTGTTACTACACATTCAATGTTAACACCTCAGATCGCATGTCATTACATACTGTGATAGATAGCAAAATCACTAATATGTATGTGTACTTCCGCAAGTAAAATACCAATTGATCCATATTGTGTAGTTACTAGCAACATATTGGATAGGCCCGTATTACACTCACATCCACTAGTGAAAATTATATAAAAAATATAAAAAAAATTAAAATAAAAGATTAAGGTTACATTGTTGCGCCACTAGTTCGCCATTGCAACAATGTTTTAAAAAAATTTATATTGAAAAATTAAATTAAAATACTAAATAAATTGATATACATAATTGACTAGATGCACAACCCAAATATTTGATACTATACACTCATTTACAGTAAAATCAAATATATGATCCCTATAATATTAAAAAATATATAATAAAAATTAATTTTATTTAAAATAAATACTAAAATATAGACTATCGTTATTATGATATTAGGTGTAAAGAGACAATAAATTTACGTACCAATTAATACCAACGAAATAAAATATAAATTTAAATTTAAAATTTAATATATATGTAATAAATGTTTAAAAATTAATAAGGCGTGTCTTGAGAGTATCACAGAGTATTAAAAATCTGATATGAAGCAATTAAGATCAAATTCTATGTTTAGGCCATTTGGCGCAAGAGTCCCCATCTGGAATATCCATTTAGACTCGCTTTTACTGAGTTCCCTTATCTTATTTGAGCCTCTCCAATGTGGCTTGTATTTCTGAATCGCCCAAAATTTCAACTGTTTGGGGTCACTATTGTGGTGCATAGCAAAATGTCTGGAGACATTATGCTTAGGGAAAGATTTTTTGATGTTCTGGATATGTTCCCTTATGCGTTTCCACATAGGTCTCCTGGTTCTACCAATATATTGTAGTGAGCATGAGCATTGCAAAACATATACTACTCCTTCCGTCCTGCACGATATAAAGTCCTTAATAGTATGTTCATTGCCAGTACTTGTTGCTGTGAATTTGTTACACTTTTGCCCATTTTGTTGGGTATTGATGCAAGCGTAACATCTTTTACAGGGGAAGAACCCTTTCCCCTGGAAAAAGGATAATTCCGTCAATCTTTTGGGGGGTTTCGGGACGTTTTTGGCAATTAGATCCCTTAATGTGGGGACTCGCCTATAAATGAAGCGAGGCTTATCCGGTAGGATGTTGCAGAGAGTTTTATCTGATTTTAAAAGAGGCCAATGTTTTCTGATGATTCTTTCCATTTTCTTATATTGAATGCTGTAGTTCATTATCAGTGGTATATCGTTATTATCTTTATTATCTTTGATTTTATCCTGGATCAGAACCTCCCTTGGGGTTTGATTAATCTCCTTGATTTTTTCTGCTATGAATTCCTTGCTATATCCTTTGTCTTCAAACTTTTGTCCCATCAATTGTGCCTGTTTCAGATATTCATTATTATCTGAGCAATTTCTTCTTAGCCGTATGAATTGCCCCTTGGGAATATTGATAAGCCATGGTTCATGGTGACAACTGTTTACTGGTATGTAGCTATTTCTTTCCACTGTTTTAAAATAGGTTCTAGTACTAATGGAATTGTTTACTAGCTGTATTTCTAAATCTAAGAAGTGTACTATTTTTTCACTTATTTCGTATTCAAGCTTGATGTTCTTTTGGTTGATATTTAATTGGTTAAAAAACTGTATTAAGCTAGCTTCGTCACCTTTCCATATTACTATACAGTCATCAATGAACCTTTTGTAAAGCACAATATTGTCTGGGGTATTTGAGAAGATTGCCTCATCCTCCCACTTGGCCATAAAAACATTGGCCACACTTGGAGCATACTTAGCTCCCATTCCAATCCCAGTTAATTGTCTGTAGTAGTTGTCCTTATACCAAAAGTAATTGTGCTGTATTCCAAACATTTATTACATATATATTACATTTTAAATTTTTAAATTTTAATTTATATTTTATTTCGTTGGTATTAATTGGTACGTAAATTTATTGTCTCTTTACACTTAATATCATAATAACGATAGTCTATATTTTAGTATTTATTTTAAATAAAATAAATTTTTATTATATATTTTTTAATATTATAGGGATCATATATTTGATTTTACTGTAAATGAGTGGATAGTATCAAATATTTGGGTTGTGCATCTAGTCAATTATGTATATCAATTTATTTAGTATTTTAATTTAATTTTTCAATATAAATTATTTTGAAACATTGTTGCAATGGCGAACTAGTGGCGCAACAATGTAACCTTAAAGCGGGGCGCCGCCGAAAGAAAAAATTTTAAAAGTCAGCAGCTACAAATACTGCAGCTGCTGACTTTTAAAACATGGACACTTACCTGTCCAGGGCGCCCGCGATGTCGGCACCCGAGGCCGAAGCGTCTCTCCGTCCTCGGGTGCTGCCGCCTCCATCTTCGGTAAGGGAATCAGGAAATGAAGCTGTGCGGCTTCACTTCCCGGTTCCCTACTGCGCATGCACGAGTCGCGCCGTGCAATACGAATGCTCCCTGCTGCCTCTGGGACCCGTGTGTGTTTCCCAGCAGGCAGCGGGCGGGAGCAGGAAGTGGCGTAAATAACCGCAGATTCTGCGGCTATTTATGCCGGAAGTGGGTACAGATACCTGTAATATACAGGTATCTGTACCCCCCTCCCCCCTGAAAGGTGCCAACTGTGTCACCGGAGGGGGGGAGGAATCTGATTAGTGGAAGTTCCACTTTTGGGTGGAACTCCACTTTAATCTTTTTTTTAAATTTTTTTTATTTTTTATATATAATTTTCACTAGTGGATGTGAGTGTGTGTGATCCAGGATAAAATCAAAGATAATAAAGATAATAACGATATACCACTGATAATGAACTACAGCATTCAACATAAGAAAATGGAAAGAATCATCAGAAAACATTGGCCTCTTTTAAAAATCAGATAAAACTCTCTGCAACATCCTACCGGATAAGCCTCGCTTCATTTATAGGCGAGTCCCCACATTAAGGGATCTAATTGCCAAAAACGTCCCAGAACCCCCCAAAAGATTGACGGAATTATCCTTTTTCCAGGGGAAAGGGTTCTTCCCCTGTAAAAGATGTTACGCTTGCATCAATACCCAACAAAATGGGCAAAAGTGTAACAAATTCACAGCAACAAGTACTGGCAATGAACATACTATTAAGGACTTTATATCGTGCAGGACGGAAGGAGTAGTATATGTTTTGCAATGCTCATGCTCACTACAATATATTGGTAGAACCAAGAGGCCTATGTGGAAACGCATAAGGGAACATATCCAGAACATCAAAAAATCTTTCCCTAAGCATAATGTCTACAGACATTTTGCTATGCACCACAATAGTGACCCCAAACAGTTGAAATTTTGGGCGATTCAGAAATACAAGCCACATTGGAGAGGCTCAAATAAGATAAGGGAACTCAGTAAAAGCGAGTCTAAATGGATATTCCAGATGGGGACTCTTGCGCCAAATGGCCTAAACATAGAATTTGATCTGAATTGCTTCATATCAGATTTTTAATACTCCGTGATACTCTCAAGACATGCCTTATTAATTTTTAAAAACATTTATTACATATATATTAAATTTTAAATTTTACTTTATATTTTATTTCGTTGGTATTAATTGGTACGTAAATTTATTGTCTCTTTACACTTAATATCATAATAACGATAGTCTATATTTTAGTATTTATTTTAAATAAAATTAATTTTTATTATATATTTTTTAATATTATAGGGATCATATATTTGATTTTACTGTAAATGAGTGTATAGTATCAAATATTTGGGTTGTGCATCTAGTCAATTATGTATATCAATTTATTTAGTATTTTAATTTAATTTTTCAATATAAATTTTTTTGAAACATTGTTGCAATGGCGAACTAGTGGCGCAACAATGTAACCTTAATCTTTTATTTTAATTTTTTTTTATATTTTTTATATAATTTTCACTAGTGGATGTGAGTGTAATACGGGCCTATCCAATATGTTGCTAGTAACTACACAATATGGATCAATTGGTATTTTACTTGCGGAAGTACACATACATATTAGTGATTTTGCTATCTATCGCAGTATGTAATGACATGCGATCTGAGGTGTTAACATTGAATGTGTAGTAACACTATTTACCACTGGAGGGAGTTTCGTGACCGCACTAATTAGGTCCATTTTTATGTTCTTATTTTTTATCTGGAAGTGTTCTATATTTGTTTGCAAACCTGTATTTATAAATATATGTTCCCCTTTTAATAATTTGTAAAACAATTAAATAAGGCTTAAGCCAAAATATTTACATGTCATTAGTAGCAGAAAGCAGTATGATGATCCAATGAACACAGCGCTGTCTCCATGGTAACCACAATGCCATAGGACTTAAATACAGAGGCCGTGGCTTCCTGGGTTTATCCTTGAAAAAGTCACGTGTCAGTGATGTAACGCGTGGGAGGAGCTTAGGACGTTCAGTGCTGCAATACACCTGAAGGTTAACAGCAGCTGTTTCTCTATGGGAAACTTCGTCCACAGCGGCTGACTGCAATCTGCTTATTTGAATGCTTCTAATAGACCGGGAGTTTGTGAGTGTATCTCTTGTCCCTGTTTTGCTTATGTACTATCTAGTAAGTTCACTGCACAATGATCTATTTTTTCTTTGCTTGCTTTGCATAAAACCTTTATCCTGAGAGCCGAATCACCAGCAGTATAATTGCTGAAGTGGGATGCAAGAAAAACTAAATATCCTGATACAAACGATCTAACCCAGTGAGTCAATCAATCTGGATTAAGGGAAGGAACTGTTTAATTATTTTTACTTTCTCCCACTATTTATCTCTGCCTGGACATTGTACTCAGAGTGTCATTATTATTTTATTTATACTCACCGTCACATCACCAATTTGAAGATTTATTTTGGCAATTTTAACACATGTATTAGCACCATAATTATTTATTTATTTTATTCACATGTATGCATTTTTAATTCCTGGATTTAAGCTTAGTCGCAGCAGCATATTGTGCACTATTTATTTAAAGCGCATCAATTTTATACTTAGTACTATTTGTTTGGTTATCTGATCACCCTATATTGATAGCAGCTTTAATTTACTGATTTTTTCATAGCACTAACTATAATTGTATATATATATTTTTAAGCACAATTTATTTATATCACACATATCTATCCACATCAGCGCTTTATTATTCATTTTTTTTCGGGTATTAACCACCAACTGAGGCTCTGACGCACTGTAGGAGACAGGTGCATCGGAAAATCTAATGCCTGTACCTTCTTGTTCCAAGCAGACAGGATACTGTGTTGCAGCAGTCTTGATTGAAACGGAGCACAGGGAACTGCTTCAAATGAAGCCACCATCTTTCCCAGCAGCCACATACAAAGATGGACAGAAGGACCCTTTTTGGTCCTGACTACCTGAATCCGCTCTCTTAAGGCACTGATCTTTGCCTGAGGTAAAAATACCTTCTCTTGGCTTGCATCTATGACCAGGCCCAAATACTCTAGTCTTCTTACTGATTTTAAGAAAGACTTTTCTAGGTTGAGAATCCAACCTAGGTATTCCAAGTAGTTGACTGTGGTCACCAAGTTCCGGCTCAAGCAGGCTATCGACCGGTCTATCAAGAGCAGGTCGTCTAGGTATGCTATGACAGTTATACCTTGGGCCCTTAATCTGGGCAGAGAAGGAGCCAAGATCTTTGTAAACACCCAAGGCGCAGTGGCTAGCCCGAAAGGCAGAGCTACAAACTGAAAATGGAGTTTCTCTATTTCGAAATGCAAGTACTTTTGATGAGCAGGGAAAATGGGTACATGCAGGTACGCATCCTTGATGTCTATTGACGACAGAAATTCTCCTCCTTGTAGGATGGAGACTACTGACCAAATTGATTCCATGCGAAAAGATCGAATATTTAGGAATCGGTTTAGATCCTTTAGATCCAGGATGGGTCTGACATCTCCATTTAGTTTTCGAACCGTGAAAAGGTTGGAATAAAATCCCAATCCCTGTTCTTCCGTGGGAACCACCATGATGACCTTTTGCGACAATAGTTGCTCCAATGCTAGAAGGAGCGACTGCTTTTTCTCTGGATCTCTGGGGACATTTGATCTGAGGAAACGAGGAGAGGGGAATTCTTGGAACCCCAGTTTGTAACCTAGAGTTACCATGGAGATTACCCATCTGTCCTGGAAATCCTCCTGCCAGAGTTCTGAGAACTGTAGCAGTCTTCCCCCCACCCGAGCGAGCGGGGGCGCTGCTTCATAAAGAGGCTTTAGCGTCTTGTCTAGTAGGCTTCTTCCCCCAGGACTTCTTTTGTCCCTGGGGTCGACTCTGAAATTTATTTCTTGAACCTGACGGAGGAGGCCGTCGCGACTGCCTGGAGGCTGATGCTCCTGGCACTGGGGAAAGAGCCCGTTTAAAAGGTGGACGCTTACTCCTTTTCTTAACAGGTAAGAGAGTGCTTTTCCCACTAGAGATCTTTTGGATATAGTTGTCCAAATCCTCTCCAAACAGCCTAGCACCAGGAAATGGAAATCCAGCCAGAAGCTTCTTACATGGTGCTTCGGCTGACCAATTTTTTAACCATAAGATTCTGCGCATATGCACCAACCCAAGCGAAAGGCGAGAGGTTTGGATGATAGAATCTCTGATAGCGTCAACAGCAAAACATAAGGCTGCTGGAAGGTTGGCCAACCCCCGGGCCTGCTATTCAGGTAGAACTTTGAAAACCTGTTTAACATGGTCTCTCAAGTATTGACAGACCCCGATTGCTGCTATTGCAGGTTGAGCTACTGAACCCGCTAAGGAAAAAATATTTTTTAACAGGGATTCCATCTTTTTATCAATTGGATCCCTAAGCATCTGAGCATTGTCGACAGGACAAGTCAGACTTTTATTTACGGAGGAAATGGCGGCGTCAACTGCCGGTATACCCCACATTTTTCTAAACTTTTCTTCCATAGCATAAAGTGTTGAAAACTTTTTAGGTGGAAAAAAACGTTTATCTGGGTGATCCCACTCAGAATAAATGAGCTTTTCTAGTAAATTATGAACAGGATGTGTTTTTTGAGGAGGCTTCAGAGAACCCAAAGAAGAGGAGGGTTCTTTAACTGACTCAGATACGGGCAACTTAAATGTGGAACGGACCAACCCAGCAAGGATCTGTACTAACACCTTCTCATCCTGAGAAGCTGAAGAGGGTCTCTCCACTTGATTCCTCAGAAGAGGAATCATCAGTCCCATCCCGATCCTCCGAAAGGGATTCCTCTCCTTTTTCCCCAGAGTTCCTCTGCTTGAGGGTCCTGGGTAACAGAGGGTGACCTAGTGCGTTTTCTTCCACTGAGTGAAGACGCAATTAAGGCCATTAGTCTTTCCTCTAGTCCATTAATGGTTGAGGAAAAAACCTCCTGCGTAATGTATACAGGGGCTGAAGTGCCAGAAGCAGATGCAGCCCCTGACCCCGACGGCTCACCTTGTCCAGCCATCCCAGATCCTTCAGGGGGGGAAAATGCTGCAGAAGGGGGGTCCTCAGAGCCCGAGGGAGATCCCCTAGAGCCTCTGGTTTTTGGGGTATTCGTACCTCTTCTACCCATAGTGCAAAGCAACAAGGTGGAGGTATCACACAAATGAAACACTGACTGCTGAGTACAGCAACTGCCGCTGCTACCAATGCCCAGTCTAGTGTTTCTAAGTAAATGCTGCCTGGGAGAATGCCTGCGTCCCACCTTACATGCGACCATCAGCTCTGTGTCCCTCCATAGGCTGTGTGCACCTGAAAAGTTTGCTCTTTATAGCCTGTGCAGCCGGCGATGTGGGCGTCTAAGCACGCCGGACGTCGCGTTAATGCTCCGCCCCCCCTCCTCGGACCACCCCTCCTGCCCCGCCTCGGTTTTTTCAAAAACGTGCGCTTTTCCGTGCGAGCCAATCCTCCGGGACAAGCATGGAGGGGAGGCTGGGGTGGAGGAGGAAAGGAGAGGGGCTGGCAGATGAGGAACCTGCCAATAGTAATGGCGGTAGCGCAATATACTACCGCTTTTCAGGCCACCCCGGCCCCCCTAAACCTCGGGGGGGAATATCCCTGAGGAAAGAGCCCCCCATCCCATCCTACCTGGAGCTCGGCTGGAGGAGCTGTACAGCGTGGACACTGAGACAGACAGATCAAGCATGAGAAGGTATGTGCTCTTGGCAGCCCTCGGTGGCGACAATAGGCATAGCATACATTTACTTAAAGGAGAAACCTACTAGAATTAAAAAATTCTGAAGAATCTCCCTTACCTTATCCAGCTGCAGGGTTCTGTTATACAGACCCAATCTTCACCTCTCACGGTGGGCTCCGTTTGGAAAACCTTCAGAGACAGGGGCCCCCTAGAAAAGGAAGATCCGCAGTTCTGGGCCCGTAAAGCATCCCGCCAGGGATATGGCTAGAAAAACCAAATACTGGTATGCCGGGGTCCAGCTCTCTAAAAAGAGAAGCGTTACAGGTAAGCCCTCGTTTCTTCGGACACGAGGCCCGGGTACCTTCCATTTTGGCCTAGAAAGGACACCTTGAAATGGATCTGGTTCGCATGGCTTGCCCCAGTATAGGATATAGGATATTCCCTTTGGAGCTCAGCACAGCACATCATTACACGTGACCAACACCTAAGACACTGGCGAAAAAACTGAGGTATCCCCAGTAAGGGGAGGGGTTATATAGGGGGTTGAACTTCCTGTCTAGGGTGAGGCCAGTGTCCAATCACCTTGTGATACCCATATAACCCATCAGTAATTACTGAGGCTCTGTGTCCCGTGATGTACAAGAAAGAAAGGGAACTTTTCCCACTAGAAATTCTTTGGATATACCTATCCAGATCGTCTCCAAATAACCGTTCACCATGAAATGGGAAACTGGCCAAGAGCTTTTGCATGGCGCTTTGGCTGACCAATTTTTCAACCATAGGATTCTACGCACATGTACCAACCCTAGCATGAGCCGTGAGGCCTAGAGAATAGAATCTTTCATAGCATCTACTGTAAAACACAACACTTCTGATATTCTGGCCAAATCTTGGGCCTGCTGATCAGGAATAATCTTGAGTACCTCCATAAACTGGTCCTTTAAGGACTGAGATACACTGATCGCTGCCAGCGCAGGCTGAACCTGCGAGCGTAATATAGCTTTTAAAAAGGAATTCCAACTTCTTATCTGTTGGATCCTTTAGCATATGAGCATTGTCTACTGGACAAGACAGTTACAGAGGATATAGCAACTGCTGGAAATCTCCATTTCTTATAGAACTGTTCCTCCATAGGATAAAGTATTGAAAACTTTTTTGGAGTAAAAAAACTGTCTATCTGGGTGCTCCCACTCAGAATACATAAGCTTTTTTAGCCATGAATGGATAGGAAATGCATGAATAGATTGAGGAGGCTTTAGTGAACCCAAACCAGAGGTGGGCTCATCGATTGACTGCGCTTACTGGCAGTAAAAATGTGGAGCGGACCAATTCAGTGAGAGACTGTACCAACCACCTTTCCTGTGAACCTGATCTTTTTGTATTAGGTTCTTCGGACATCAGCCTCTTCCCAGTCCCTTGAGAGAAATTCGTCATCTCTCGCCCCTTGTTCCTCAGCATGAGGGTCCTGAGCAATGGACGGGGACCTTTTTATGCTTAGTCCCACTCTGGGATGCGATTAAAGCATCAATTTTTTGCTCCAAACTTAGAATGGTTGGAGAAAAAAACCTCCTTAGTCATATATACAGGGGCTGCAATGCTAAAAGCAGCTGCAACACTTGCCCCTCCTGATGGCTCATTCTGACCAGCCATATTACTCTCAGGGGAGGATGCCATCTTTTCTGAGATGGGTCTAGGCTCCCTAGTAACTATAGTCTTTCTAGAGCCCCTTTTTTGAGGTGATTTTAACCTCCCTTCTGACCATAGCCCGATGCACAAAGCAGAGGTACTACCAGAAGGAATGCATGCATTGCTTTAGCAATAGTCCAGCTCTGCTGCTGCTGCTATTAATGCTCAGCCTGATGCAGTAGTAAATGTGTCAAAGGAATGCCTGTGTCACCAAACCTCATATAAACCTTCGCTCTTGTGACCCTCCGCAGCTTGCCAGCAACAATGGTGCCTTTAAAACACACATTCCCCGCGCTGGGCGTTGGAGGACGCCAACGCCACGCTAAGCCCCCCCCTCGCTACGGCCCTTCCTCTCTCCTCCTAAAAGAAAGCTTTTCCCGCGCGAGCGCGGGCTCCGATCCTATTGGATCAACAGAGAGAAATGGCGGAAGGGGGGCCTGGAAGCCGCCAAGAAGCGTGCCGTTCGCGCTTTTTTTTTTTTTGAAGCGCTCCTTCCCTGAAGAAAAAACAGCACAGGGGGAATCTGGAGGGGAGGCAACCCCCCCCCCCCCCAGACTTACCGGAGGTCTGCTGCCAGCCGGAGGAAGAGAAAACTGCTGTTTCCTGGACACATCGTGGGCTCTCTGAGAAGCATTAGACGTAAGTGCTCTATACAGTCCCCAGTGGTGACACATAGGCATGACAACATTTACCAATTAAAGGAGACATTCATAAGAAAATTTTGAAAATTTCTTAGAAAAACTCTACTTACCTTTCCCGCCGCAGGGTTTTCTGTGGTAAACCAACAGACCCAATCCTTACCCTTAACGGTGGGTTCTATTAAACCGTCAGGTGCTGGGGATCCTCAGGGAAACCCATAATCTTGGACCTGTAAAAGCACCACCGCCAGTAAAACTTTATGGCCTTAATATCAAAAAGTACTGGATCCCGGGGTCCAGCTCTCTAAAAAGAGAAGCGTTACAGGCAAGACCTCGTTTCTTCGGATACGAGGCCCGGGTACCATTCAATTTGGCCAAAAAGACACTTTGAATGGATCCGGCTGCATGGCTAGCTCCAGCAAGGATTGCTCCAGTGGAGCTCAGCACAGCACATCTTTACTCATATATGTCTCCTGGTGTAAATCCAGGGGCTGGCACCCCAGGAAATATGTCATAGGTAGGATCCTTGAATTCCTATAGATAGAATTAGAAATGAAGCTGGCCTTGAGTACTGTCAAGGCCAGATGTCAGCTTTATCGGTGTTCTTTAAATAACCACTTGCTTCACACTCTCTGGTTCATAACTTTATTCAGAGGGTAACGCGGATTAATCCTCCAGCCAGGTCACCCCTGAACCCTTGGGACTTAAATTTAGTCCTGTCGGCTTTAGAGAAGCAGTCTTTTGAGCCAATACGAGATATTCCCTTGGTCCTCTTAACGAGGAAAAAAATTTTTCTTGGTTGCCATATCTTCTGCAGGAAGAGTATCAGAGCTAGCTGCTCTTTCTTGTAAAGAGCAGCCAATTTGATTATTAATAAGGATAAGGTTGTATTGCGGCCTCATCCTATATTCCTACCAAAGGTAGTGTCAGGTTTTCATTTAAACCAGAATATTGTTCTGCCTTCTTTTTTTCCAGAACCTCGTTCTGTGTAAGAGAGGTCACTACATTCTCTTGATGTGGTCAGAGCGGTCAAGGTCTATTTGAAAGTGACCACTCAGATTTGTAAAACAGATGTTTTGTTTGTGTTGCCAGACGGTCCTAAAAGAGGACAGGCAGCGTCAAAATCTACTATTTCTAAATGGATTCGTCAAGTGATTGTTCAAGCTTATGGTTTAAAGAGGAAAATTCCTCCTTTTCATATTAAAGCGCATTCCACCAGGGCTGTTAGTGCATCTTGGGCAGTGCATCACCAAGCCTCCATGGCTCAGATCTGCAAGGCCGCAACTTGGTCTTCAGTCCATACATTTACCAGATTCTATCAAGGAGATGTAAAAGATCATGAGGATATCGCCTTTGGGCGCAGTGTATTGCAGTATGAGTCCTCTAGTCTCTTGGTGCCCTACTTTTGTTGTGTCTCCCTCCCTTCAGTTGGCATTGCTATGGGACATCCCACATAGTAACTACTATGGCTCTGTGTCCCGTGATGTACGATAAGAAAAATAGGATTTTTTAACACAGCTTACCTGTAAAATCCTTTTCTTTCAAAGGACATCACGGGACACAGAGCCACAGTAATTACTGATGGGTTATATAGGGTATCACTGGTGATTGGACACTGGCACACCCTATCAGGAAGTTCAACCCCCTATATAATCCCTCCCCTTGCAGGGATACCTCAGTTTTGTAGCCAAGCAATATAGTGTATTAGAAGAGGGGCGGGGCCTCTGTGTCCCGTGATGTCCTTCGAAAGAAAAGGATTTTACAGGTAAGCTGTTTTAAAAAATCCTATTTTCTTTCTCGAACATCACGGGACACAGAGCCACAGTAATTACTGATGGGATGCTACCTGAGGGGGGGGAACCATGACCAAGTAGGGTGCAATCAGACCTGAGGACCCTGTACCGCTGCCTGCAGCACACTACGCCCAAAGGCGATATCCTCATGTCTTCTCACATTGACCTGATAGAATCTGGTGAATGTATGAACTGAAGACCAGGTTGCGGCCTTGCAGATTTGAGCCATAGAGGCGCGGTGATGCACTGCCCAAGAAGCACCAATAGCCCTTGTGGAATGTGCCCTGATCTGAAACGGAGGAATCTTCTGTTTCAAACCGTAAGCTTGAATGATCAATTGTCAAATCCATTTAGAAATGGTAGCTTTTGACGCTGCCTGTCCTCTATTGGGACCCTCTGGCAGCACAAACAAAACATCCGTCTTGCGGATCTGAGCAGTTGCCCTGAGATAGGCCTTAACTGCTCTTACTACATCCAACGAATGTAGAGATCTCTCTTCCGGAGAACAGGGATCTGGAAAAAAGGAAGGCAGAACAATGTCTTGGTTTAAATGAAAATCAGAAACCACCTTCGGTAAAAAACTAGGATGAGGGCTCAGTACCACTCTATCCTTGTGTATAATCAAATAAGGCTCCTTACAGGAAAGGGCTGCTAATTCTGAAACTCTTCTAGCAGAAGAGATGGCCACCAGAAAAATTAACTTCCTTGTCAACAAGACCAAAGGAATCTGACTTATTGGTTCAAAAGGCTGTTTCTGTAACACAGCCAGGACCAAGTTCAAGTCCCAAGGGTTTAGGGGCGCTTTAACCGGAGGATTAAGACGTATCACCCCCTGCATAAAGCTTCGGACCAAAGAATGCGAAGCAAGTGGCCGCTGAAATAATACTGATAAAGCAGAGACCTGGCCCTTGATGGTACTCAAGGCCAGCTTCATCTCTAATCCTAATTGTAGAAAATCAAGAATTCTACCTATGACCCAATCTTCACCTCTCACGGTGGGCTCCGTTTGAAAAAAACGTCAGAGACTGGGGCCCCCTACTAATAGGGGGATCCTGCAGTTCTGGGCCCGTAAAGCACCCGGCTAGAAAACCAATTTTCTAATATGCGGGGTCCAGCTCTCTAAAAAGAGAAGCATTACAGGTAAAACCTCGTTTCTTCGGACACGAGGCCCGGCTACCATCCAATTCGGCCTAGAAAGGACACTTTGAATGGATCCGGTCTGCCTGGCTTGCCCCAGTATAGGATATAGGATATTCCCTTTGGAGCTCAGCACAGCACATCTTTACACGTCCATCACCTAAGACACTGGCGTAAAAACTGAGGTATCCCTGCAAGAGGAGGGATTATATAGGGGGTTGAACTTCCCGATAGGGTGTGCCAGTGTCCAATCACCAGTGATACCCTATATAACCCATCAGTAATTACTGTGGCTCTGTGTCCCGTGATGTTCGAGAAAGAAATAGGATTTTTATAACAGCTTACCTGTAAAATCTTTTTCTTTGAAGTACATCACGGGGCGCAGAGGTCCCTCCCTTCTTTGGTATACACGTTTATTGCTTTGCTACAAAACTGAGGTACTCCCACCAGTGGGAGGGGTTATATAGGGAGTGCACTTTTTAATCTAGGGCTTGCCAGTGTCCATCACCTGAAGGTGGCCTATAACCCACATAGTAACTACTATGGCTCTGTGTCCCGTGATGTACGATAAGAAATAATTTTTTTCACAATCCTAAAGGTTTCATATTTGTTACAATCAAGAAAACAGGTTATTATTGTGACCTGTTATCAGGGCTGCTATTGCAGGGACTTCCTGGAGTGAGCGATACCCCTGTGCCATGGCCTCATTGAAGCAGCACTAGCTGTCACACCCCTGTATCACAACTAAACATCAATATCATGCGGTATGTCCAGCTGCTGTTTAATCCCCATTCATAACATGCCTAGTTTCTAGATTCATCTAGCGGTTAGACAAGCCCCACACCTCAATATGCATCTAGTTTCCTTCCTTGCAACACCCATGTACTGCTAATGGTTGCTAAAGTTAATAACGGAACATCAAGAAAACATAGTACCAGCATAAACTTCTATTGCACCTCACAGTACACAATAATAAATAATAGACCCTTAATGGTAGTTCATTAGGGAAAAATTAGACAGGAAAGAATTCCTGAAAGCATTAAAAATCAGCTTACCTTAGCATTGACGTGTCCCTGGTCGCAGGCTCTTGCCACATTATAAACATACTGACGACAAGCAGTCAGACGTGTGTACATATCAGCCATCTTTCCCTGCATCAGCTGCCAAACAAAATGTTTTTGACATATTTAGAGTTACTCCAAAAATGGGATGATTACCCAGTAAACTATTACTCCATTTTGATCACATCTAGTATGATACCATATCTTGCCTACAAGCCCATTCTAAAATAATCCAAATATATTTTACCACAATTCAATTAGATAATTGCAGTTTTAACTTTTACCCTCAGACCCCATTCACACAGGGGCAACATGACTTGCAGGTCGCCTCACCGAGGCGACCTGCACACGATTGCCCGGGCGACTTGCAAAACGACTTCTGTATAGAAGTCTAAGCAAGTCGCCCCAAGTCGCCCCCGAAGTCGTACAGGAACCTTTTTCTAAGTCGCAGCGACTTGCGTCGCTCCCCTTAGAACGGTTCCATAGCACAGAACGGGAGGCGACTTGTCAGGCGACTAGGTCGCCTGACAAGTCGTCCCTGTGTGAATGGGGTCTTAGAAAACAGCAACTGTTTATGGACAAATCAGACTATGAAACTGTCCAGAAGCACAATTCTGATGCCCCACCTATCTGTGAGGGACACAAGAAAATCACTGGCACGTACAGTATATACATCTCATCAGCATAAAAGGACAGTGCAGCCAGCTGCTCACCATTATCTATGATTTTCTAATTTTATCACATTGGATCTTGATCCAATAAGTTTATTGCGCACTCCATACAGCAAGAGCTGGTTTCATTAGAGAGCGACCATAGGTAGGCAGATATCTCACCAAAAAAACCCCCAAACTATTAGACACCTGCCCATGCTCAACCCGACATATATGTATATATATATATATATATATATATATATATATATATATATATATATACACACACCGCACAAAAGGCAAGCATCCCCAGACAATGGTTCCTGCTATATGTTGTTGTTCATATATAGAATTTTCTCTGGAATGTTGTATTTTTGTTTGGTTGACATACACATATGTGGTATCGCTGCGATGGTCAGGAGCAGAATTTATTTTGGGTCGGTGGAAGGTTATGGTACGGTAGTAGCAGGAAATATACAGCTAAATAAAAAAAAGATTTTTTTTTTTACTATTTTGGTGAGTTCTTTAATAAAAATACATACACACACCACACAGGAGATATCCATTACCATTTAGCACCATATGGAAGCCCGATTTGTCCAAAACAAAAAAACGCGGTATAATCCACCCCTATACACAAAGTAGTTGTGATATGTAATGGTTTAGTAACATGTCAAAGTTGCAAAATTGTGCTTAGGCATTAAAATGGTTTTAAAAGGCAGAAGGTTTTTATATCTTAATGCATTCTATTTATATAGAAGATAAAAACCCTTCTGTGTACAGCAGCCCCCCCCCCCCCCCCCCATTAATACTTACATGAGCCCCATCTTTATCCAGCGATGTTGCACAAGAGTCTCAGCTGTCCGGGACTCTCCCTCCTCATTGGCTGAGACCGCAGCGAGCGCCATTGGTTCCCGCTGCTGTCAAAGTCAGTGAATGGACACATAGAGCAGCGGCTCAGCTCGGGTGCCCCCATAACTAGCTGCTTGCTGTGCGGGCCAGGGGCACCGGAGGGGGACCTGAGAGGAGGAGGATCTGGGCGGCTCCGTGCAAAACTTTTGCACAGACCAGGTAACTATGACATGTTATTGATAAAAAAAACAAAACAAACACACACACACACACACAGACAAAGACTTAAATATCACTTTAAGATTTGTTGTACCCTTAGGAGTGAAGGGGTTAGGATAACAATATAATACATATTTTTATTGGGTGCAGACCAGGCTCTTTTCGTAATATTATCTTGCAAAATTACTGTATAGAGCAGGGATCTCCAAACATTCAAAACAAAGGACCAGTTTACTGTCCTTTAAACTTTAGGGAGGCTGGACTATGGTCAGTAGGAGTAGAAAATGCCCTGGCATCGGTGGGATTAAACAATGCCATAGGTTTGGGCATCAGTGGGAGGGATAGTGCCCCATCATTGGTGTCAGTGGGAGAAATAGTGGCCCATAATTTGTGTCAATGAAGAATCAGTTCCCCATTTTTTAGATCAGTGGAAGGAATAGTATCACAATGCTGGTGTCAGTGGAAGGTATAGTACCCCATTTTTTGAGTCAGTGGGAGGAATAATGCCCCATCTTTGGAGTCAATGGAAGCAATAGTGCCCCAAGGGCCGGATAAAGGCAAGCAAAGGGTCACATCCAGCCCACAGGACGCAGTTTGGAGACCACTGGTATAGAGTATGTCATCCCTTCAAAGTGCACTGCGCATGTGCCAGTGACCTCACCTGCTGCAGAAATAGACAATATCTATTCTGTGTACATTGAGGAGATATTTCTCGGACCGCCAGGGAAGCTTTATTATAAGCTTACCAGTAGGTACAAATCACCAAGCAGTCTTTACTACCACTTTAACTGATGACATACAGTATGCAGATCATAGGTCTGCTGGGAAGGAGGAACAGGGTGTACAACATATGCCCAAAGTATTTAAATATGCTCTTAGGGCATTCTGGTGCGCCCAAAGCCCACAACTGGTTGAAGGACATTATGGGTTAATTTACTAAAGGGAAATCAACTTTGCACTACAAGTGCACTTGGAAGTGCAGTCGCTTTATAGGGCGTACACACGGTCGGACTTTGTTCGGACATTCCGACAACAAAATCCTAGGATTTTTTCCGACGGATGTTGGCTCAAACTTGTCATACACACGGTCACACAAAGTTGTCGGAAAATCCGATCATTCTGAATGTGGTGACGTAAAACACGTACGTCGGGACTCTAAACGGGGCAGTGGCCAATAGCTTTCATCTCTTTATTTATTCTGAGCATGCGTGGCACTTTGTACGTCGGATTTGTGTACACACGATCGGAATTTCCGACAACGGATTTTGTTGTCGGAAAATTTTATCTCCTGCTCTCCAACTCTGTGTGTCGGAAAATCCGATGGAAAATGTCCGATGGAGCCCACACACAGTCGGAATTTCCGACAACACGCTCCGATCGGACATTTTCCATCGGAAAATCAGACCGTGTGTATGGGGCATTAGATCTGAGGGGTAGATCTGAAATGAGGGGAAGCTCTGCTGATTTTATCATCCAATCATGTACAAGCTGAAATGCTGTTTTTTTATTTACCTTGCATGTCCCCCTCAGACCTACAGCGACTGCACTTCCAAGTGCACTTGTAGTGCAAAGTGGTTTTTCCTTTAGTAAGTAAACCCCTATGTCAGGAAAGAATTATAGGAGCTTCTACCTGAATTTGTAGGCTCCTGGGCAGTCATTGTATTTTTATTTACAATATCTAGTGGTCATGGATCTGCAAAAAGCCAATAAAAAGCTCCTGACCTGCATAATTGTTCAAGGTAAAATGATCTCAGCCTCAGAGATTGTACCCTTATGCCGCGTACACACGATCGGACTTTCCGCCAAAAAAAAACGTGGATTTTTGTTCGAACAAATGTTGGCCAACAATTACGAACCTAGTGATTTACTAGACGTACTACGTGGTTTTTCAGCTCTTTAGCGCCACCCTTTGGGCTCCTTCTGCTAATTTTGTGTTAGTAGAAGTTTGGTGAGTGTTGATTTGCGCTTTTCTTTTTGCGTTTTTTTTATTTTGCGATATTATTATTATTCTTGATATCACTGGAAAAAAAAAAGCCTTTGAAAATTTGTTTGCAATAACTCCATCAGTATCACCAGCAAAGCAGCTTCATTATTATCCCATTAAAGAAGAAGAGAATTGTGCGCTGCATTTTGAGATTTCCTAACTTGCCACGTTAGGAATGTTAATTCTCCATTACGAACACTAGTTTACAAGACCGGCCGCTTCTGCTTCCGATAATGCGTGGAAAATTTGAGAACCTGCTAGCAAACATTTGTTGGCGGGAAGTCCGACAGCAAATGTTCGATGGAGCATACACATGGTTGGACTTTCCGACAACAAGCACACATCCAACAATTCCCGTCGGAAAATCCGACCGTGTGTACGCGGCATTAGGGTTTGAGTTACTAAAGGCAAATAGGCTGTTCACACTTTGCAAGGGAATTTTTCCAAGAGCTTAGCTAGTGTGATGAAATTTCACTTTGCAAAGAATGCCCAATCGTGTGCAAAGAAAATAAACATTTTTGCTTGCACATAATAGGATGATGGGAGTCAGCAGGGCTTCACCTCATTCATTAAAATGATTGTAAAGTCTTGTATTTTTTCTATTAAAATAACAAACATGTTATACTTACCTGCTCTGTGCAGATGCATTTGCACAGGGCAGCCCGGGTCCTCCTCTTATCAGGTTCCTCTTCTGTGCTCCTGGCTCCTCCCTCCTGTTAAGTGCCCCCACAGCAAGCAGCTTGCCATGGAGGCACCCGAGCCGAGCCACAGCTCCATGTGTCCATTCAGACACGGAGCTGCGGTTCGGCCCCATTCCCTCTCTCTCCTGAGTGGCTAACTGATTTTGATTAACAGCAGCGGGAGCCAATGGCACCGCTGCTGTGTCTCAGCCAATAAGGAGATAGAGTCCCAGGTGGCCGAGACACTCTTGGACATCCCTGGACAGAGATGGGGCTAAGGTAAGTATTAGGGGGGGCACTGCACACGGGTTTTTTTTAATCTTTATACATAGTATGCATAAAGATAAAACAAACGTCTACCTTTACAACCACTTTAAGCTAACAGTAAATTTCATAGCAAAGTAAACAGTGTATTTGCCTGCAGTAAATAAAACAAGTCAACAATCTGAGATCCTGTTTCTCTCCTGACCGAATTATCTTGAAACTCTTAAAGTGTTACTAAACCCAAAACCCTGCATATATCTGATCTCCCACACTACACAGAACATGAAAATGAAATTGTGTTAGTAAATATAAACTGCTAAATACCTTTTCTCAGCAGTATGTAGCAGTCTTGTGACTTCTATCAGTTCCTGGTTAAAGCTTGTAGGAGGAGTTTTCATACTGCACTGAGCTGTCCTATCAGGATCCAGGACCCCTGACCCTCTGTCTAGACAGTGCTTATTGGCCCTGTGCTGATCACATGTAAAAAAATCTCTGGCAATACACACCAAACTGAGCATGTGCAGCCTGACTCCAGTAACTCCTGGACTTATCCAGACCGGTTTTGGAGTCAGTGGAAGGAGGATCTCTGCATACAGGATCAAGCAGTCTTTTTACACAATGCAGAGGATTAACCCCTTAGGTTCCACAGTGATTATAACAAGCATGCTTTAGTAACACTTTAAGGAGTTTAGAAGACAGTAAAGCTCTACACTTCCCAGTTCCTAGAATTTGCTTAGATTTATGCTGAGCAATGTCACTTGGCCGCTGACAGATTCTCCTTTTAAACAGCTAAATGGAATTTGCAATACTGATAAACATCACAGAAATTTCTATTTTGGCTTATCAGTTAAAACTTGAACATTCTGTAACACATTTTAAGAATCAATACTAGACGTATGTTAAAGTTTCAATTATTTAACATCATTTGCGTCCCTTAACTAGATTCCAGATTTTAAATATGTTCCTTTCACAGAATTTGCATGTTAAACTGAAATTCAGAGAAGACTTAGGACGCACCATAACAGATATCTTATTTGAATCCTTGATAAAGAAATCAGAGGTACATATATACTGACTGTCTCTAATCAAAATGGAATAGGATAGGCTGGCCTGACCCAAAGGAATACAGATTTGGTATGGTAATTTAGCAGACTATCCAACAGATCTAAGGAACATCAACACATAGTAATGAATGGAGGCCATAACTTACTGATATTACACTCATTTAAATAATGTTGGTATATTCATATATTCTATCCACTAAATAAACTTAGTTTAACGGGTTTTATAAGAAATAACTGTCTGAGATGTGTTACATTTTCCATTTGGTCAGCATTCTTCCGTAGAGCTCCCTTTAGTAGTTAATTTACATTTCTCTATATTTAAAGTGCAACTCTAGGAAATAAACAGATTTTTTAATTCTGCTTGGTCCAGAGACATTATCTTGAATGCTGTGTATACTACATCCGGATGGCAACCTTTGACTCTAATCCTAAAACTGCTATTATTATATTGCTGCATACTACAGTTGGCCTTGAGTTTCAGGCAATATGGCTGCCAGTGTACAGTATAGGATAGAGTCAATTGCTTCCCCCCTTCCTCTCCCTTCATCCATTTATAATAAGCATTCTTAAGGGCATTCTGTGATTGGATGAGGGGAGGGTAGGGGTGAGTGAATCACAGGACCTCTTAGTTCATTCACAGAACGCCTTGTATTGAGTGAAAAGGATACAAGTCTTTCTCTGAATGAAAAAGGAGAGGAAGGTGGAAAATGAGCAACTCGATCCTTCACTGTACAAGCGCGCTGATGGAAGTATCTGGCATAATACTATCGTTCGCATCACCAGCCACCATCTGGACATCGTATACACAGCATTAAAAACAAAACTTCTTTGGATCAACCAAAATTTTAAAAAATTAATCTCATTTTACTTTAATAGAAATGTAAAAGTAAGGAAGATTAAGCTTGAAAAATGTGACAACACATTAAAATTTACTTTAGGGCCCAGTTACACCATGGAGTATTGTAGCACACGGTTTCTGCTGCCAATTAAATTTCGAATGGGCCTCAAAGCAGAGAATAAAAAAAAAACGCTTCTGGTATTTTCACCATACACCAAAACTCTTGTATTATGGTGCTCTGCAGTGCACTGTAGCACAAATGTGTTCTGTAGTTGCTTTGTGTTGTGCATTGTGCATGGTGTGTAGCCATCCACAGTAGTAACATGCCTTCTACCATAAATCTCTGCAATGTGGTAAAGAAAATTGCTGCAATAAAAACTGAAATTATAAACTCAATGAAAATACACTATGCTTTACCTTCAAAGTGATTTGTAAATTGCATACAGAAGGGACATATTTATAAAGCCCTAAATGAGAAATTCACCAAAATGTCCAGAATCAATCACTGTAAAATGCATGCACCAGGAAGATTAATCTGCATCTATCATTCACGTCTTTAAAAATATGCCCTGATATTCCTCCAGCCACTCTCTGGTGCACTTCCGCTACCTGTAAAGATTAATGTCCTGACTTGTTTAGAGCAAAGCACTAGAGGCATTCATGAAAAGATGGCAGTGGTTAAGCACTAACGAGGTGGTTTTACCTGGAAATATCCAATTTTTTGACCGAAGGCTTCTCTTGTGTGCAAATAAGGGAATGCATGATCCATAACAGCCTGCATGATGCTAGATGAATACAGATAAAAAAATACTCTTCAAAAGGCCACAAAATCTATTGTATTCACAGTACATCTTCTGTGCATGATGCCGCTAATTTAAAAGTATTTCCAAGCAAACTTAATAGAGATAAGGGTATAATTTAGTGGCATATGATTTCTCTGTATGAGGTTTAAAAACAGTATGAATGATGCTGCCATCATATAGATTATTACACTGTGTTACGGATTAAAAGGTCTAATAAAATCAGGGAAATACTCCAGCCCTCGTCACCAGTATAATATGTTTCCAAACACATATTTGGACCCATCAACACCCATCTAAGATGAAAAGCATTATACTGCATATCAGCATTACCCTAGTGGGCCTGCGCTGAGAATGACCCTCTCAAGATCCAACCCACTCATCAGTACGTAGACTCCCTTTCCAATGTGTCCAAGCATGTTCTTTTCTGAAAAAAAAAAAAAAATAAAATAACCAAAATTAAAAAAAAAAAAAAAGTAGTGGTTTGAAATACCCATCGAATCCTGCCAGACAGCTGAGTAGCTGGTAGTATAACCATTCTGGCTGTAAAGAGTTGCAGACATGCATGAATAACAGGGTAGCTGCAAAGATTGATACAGTTTGGCAGGTAAAAATATTTCAATAATACATTTGGCTTTTTGACGGACATGCTACTTTACTAAAACTAAATCCGTGTTGGATTTCCTCTAAACAAAAAAAAAAAAATACCATACTAAATAAAAATGTAAGCTGGTCTACTGGGTCAAAGCAAAATATCCTTTACTATTTAGACTTGAATTTGTGGCGCACGTTAAAGGACATGCTGGGACTTGCATTCCATTACACATTATATTTTATTAAAAATATAAAAAAAAGTTTGAGATCATCATGCATAATAAAACATTCTTGAAACAAGAATTTTTTTTTTTCCTATGGTGCCTATTATGGTACATTCAAAAAAGGTTATGCTCATTTTCACCTATTACCCCACCTATTTTTCACATATTGCCCTGGTTGCCCCACCCATCAAAACTTTACACATGAGTAAGATATGCAAATCTTACTGTACGCTATAAATATTAAGAAAAGAGCATTTTGAAATGTATTCTCACTGGACAAGAGACGCTTAAGAGGGGACATGATAGCGATTTACAAATACCTCAATGGTGATCCCAGCGTAGTTAAAAACTATATAGTCTCAGGGCGTGTAAGAGGACACAGAGCCACACAATGAGATTGGAGGAGAAGGGGTTTAACCTTAAGCTGCGCAAGGTTTTTTCAATTTCAGGGTGGTAAGGATGTGGAACTCTCTTCCACAATTGGTGGTGTCTGCGGGGAGTATTGATATTTTTATCTCTTGGACATGCATCTTAAAGAACACAACATACAGGGATATGGGAAATAGTTATCGACACTGACATGTACACCTACACAGGTTGAACTGGATGAACTATTGTCTTTATTCAACCTTACCTATGATGTAACTGTGTAAAATATAAAAATTAAAGTGGTTCTAAAGGCAGAAGGTTTTTATCTTATTGCATTCCATTCTTCCCTTCTCTGTGTGCAGCAGCCCCCCTAATACTTACCTGAGCCCCATCTCGATCCAGAGGCAACTTGGCTGTCCGGGACTCTCCCTCCTGATTGGCTGAGACATGGCAGTGGGCGCCATTTGATCCCACTGCTGTCAAAGTCAGTAAGGAGACAGAGGGGCAGGGCCGAGCTGTGGCTCCGTGTCTGAATCTTTCAGAGATTTCAGCACAAAGATATTTCCACTTGGGTTACCTCTACCCACCTACCACACTTGCACTCCCTACAAGCCCTACTTATTTAATATCATAAAGCAGGGCTCAAAATTTCAAGTCCTGAGCTACTAGCCAGGCCTTAGGGTTACTCGCCACCAGTTGCCCCATCCAACCCTTACAATGCCCTGTCCCTAAATTATACTTAAATGTTTATGTAGAATTAAGTTACAAAAATAAATATTAACAACGACTTTATCAGTGCCCTTCAGTGCAGTCTCACCAGTGTCCATCAATGCAGCGTAACCAGTGCCCATCAATGCAGCGTAACCAGTGCTCATCAATGCAGCCTCACCTGTGCAGAGGAAGAGGTGAGCCTGCCAGATCACAGAACGGCGATTGCCCGCTTTCTTTTGAATTGCAGGGTGTTCCCGACACTCACCGTCACACAGGCTCACCTCCTGGGCTGGTGCCTTTGATGATGTCACATGTCCTGGCATGCGCCGGGCCAGGAGGCAGATTGTGTGACGTTGAGAGCCATGAACACCGGGCAATTCAAAAGAAAACTGTTACAGCGGGCAATCCCCGCTCTCTGATGATCTGGCCAGCTCTGCTCTCTCTTCCCCTGGCTGGGAGAACGGCTCCCATTTAACACAGCCTGCATCTGAAATTGCTTACAAAAATGTGCAATTAAATTGGTGCTATTATAGTGAAAAGGTGCAATATGGAAGCTGCTCTGATCAATTTCAAAGCAGCAAAGAGTGGAAAGGTGCATATGGGCAATGCACTATACAAAACCATGCAAAAGTTCCTGTTCTTAGAAAAGAGATCTCTTAAAAGTCAGCAGGACAGATGCCCCATTTTAAAGGTTTTCCTCCCCATCTCCAGTCCTGGTGGTGGCTGTAATATTCTGCATCTCCCATAACTTTCTCTGTCAGTCACAATGGTTAACAAGGTAAAACAAAAAGAGGTTCCTCTACGGGGCTCATTTATAAACAGACATTGCCAATTTGCTCTCCGTTTTACTCAGTGTTGATACACACACCATGGCTTGGCCATAGCGTGCAGCCAACAGAGGCTTCTCTTTGATTAAAGGGGTTCCAAAGTCTAATTCCGCGTACACATGGTCGGATTTTCCGACGGGAAATGTTTGATGGGAGCTTGTTGTCGGAAATTCCGACTGTGTCTAGGCTCCATCGGACATTTCCCGTCGGAATTTCCGACAAACAAAATTTGAGATCTGGATGTCAAATTTTCCGACAACAAAATCCGTTGTCGTAAATTCCGATCGTGTGTACACAATTCCGACACACAAAGCTCCACGCATGCTCGGAATCAAGCAGAAGAGCCGCACCGGCTATTGAACTTAATTTTTCTCGACTCGACGTACGTCACCACGTTCTTGGCGATCGGAATTTCCGACAAGATTTGTGTGGCCGTGTGTATGCAAGACACGTTTGAGCCAACATCCGTCGGAAAAAAAACATTGATTTTGTTGTCTGAATGTGCGATCGTGTGTACGTGGCATAAGAGTTTTTTTTTTTTTTTTTACCTATATGTATTCCCTGCATCAACCCCTTGCCGACAGCGCTATAGCCAGTTCGGACGTCCTCCCATGATTGCACCTGCAGATTGAGGTAAAGAGCCAATTAGCAGCTCTCTATCATGTAATCAGCTGTGTCCAATCACAGCTGATCACGATGTAAACAGAAGCCGGTTGTTGGCACTTTTATAATCCTGACAGCATGAGGAGAGGAGAAGAGAGCCGATAACCGGCTTTTGTAAAAGGGACATTTACACTGATAATCATTGTCCTAATTATCAGTGCAGTCCCAACAGTGCTGCCAATCAGTGCAGCCTCATCAGTGAAGGAGAAAAATTACCTGTTTGCAAAATTTTATGACAAAACTATGAAAAACGTTTTTGTTTTTTCAAAGTTTTCGGTCTTTTTTTGTTTAGCAAAAAATAAAAAACCCAGCGGTGATTACATATCACCAAAAGAAAGCTCTATTTGTGTGAAAAAATGATAAAACATTTACAGTGTTGGATGACTGCGCTATTGTCATTTAAGCTGTGACAGTGCTGTAAGCTGAAAATTGTCTGGGGCAGGAAAGGGGTGAAAGTGCCCAGTAGGCAAGTGGTTATGTAAAAAACACCACACTACGTTTCTCCCCGCGTCCCCTCCCCCCCTTTCCTAAACACTTACTTGCCTCCTCTCACCGATCCAACGCTGAGCCAGTTACATTATTGCTCTCCTCTCTTCCTGGTCCCACAAGAGTCAAAGGCAGCAATGGGAGTTACGGGCTTGCTGAGGAAGCACTCGGAAGGAGTGGGGAGTGCCAGTGGGGGACTCCAGAAGAGAATGGAATGTAAGCAACCACTGCAAACAGCAAGTACGTATAACATCTTTATTTTAATTAAATAAAAAAAATAATAATATCCTTTACAATGGCTTTAATGGAGCAGAAATAGCTCCATGTACTGTGGCCATACCACTGCTTTTTGAAAGTGTCTCTAATAAGTCGGGGAAAAAAAAAAACAGTTAAATGTAAATGTTCCCTGGTAGAAATACTGTATTCAATCAGCATATAACACACACTTTTTCCCCCTTAAAATCAGGGGAAAATCGTGTGTGCATGTTATAAGCTGAACGGCTGCCTCGGAGAGGAACGAGGGCCACCGAAATAGACAGAGCCGAATCTCCTGTGTACTCGGGCACTGCTTGAGATTTTAGCAGAGCCAAGTTCTCCACTTCTGGCTTTTGGAACACATCCCCTTTTTCTCCTGGGCTTGCACATTTTTTGTGCACCTGAAAAACTCCCCTCCTCTAATGCCGCGTACACACGAGCGGACTTTACGCGGACTTTGCCCGGCGGACTGGATTTCGTCGGACAATTCGATGTGTGTGGGCTCCAGCGGACTTTGTTTTCTCAAAAGTTGGACGGACTTAGATTTGAAACATGTTTTAAATTAATCCGTCGAAATCGAGTCCGGTCGAAAAGTCCGCCGTCTGTATGCTAGTTCGACGGACAAAAAGCCACGCTAGGGCAGCTATTGGCTACTGGCTATGAACTTCCTTGTTTTAGTCTGGTCGTACGTCATCACGTACGAATTCGACGGACTTTGGTGGATTGTGTGTAGGCAAGTCCGTTCATTCAGAAAGTCCGTCGTAAAGTACGTCGAAAAGTCCGCCGGGCAAAGTCTGCCGTAAAGTCCGCTCGTGTGTACGCGGCATTAGACTGCTCTTCTTCCCCTTGTTCAGCACACAAAACAAATACCTGAAGCTTGATATACACCCAAAAAAAATAAAAATAAAAAAAGCACACTGATTGTAAAAAGCCCACACAGTGCTCTTAAAAAAGCATTAGGAATATTCCCTGCTCAGGTGTTTTGTCAGATAAGCAGGTGTTTTTCTCTACTTGTGGCAGGGGGAAATATGTATGTATTGCATATGAATAGTTTTATTTTTGCCCAGACATGCATGTTAAATGACCATGTATGGGTCGTTAGACTCTTCTTTCGGAGTGTGCGAGTGACACTTTAAGGTTTCCCCCCCCAAATTTAAAACACTGTGTATAGATATTCCTTTGATCAACTCACCCGGAATCTTGCAGTCCTCAAACACCAGTTCGCAAGTGTTTGACCCTCTCATGCCTAGTTTGTCAAGTTTCTGGGCTGTGCTAAATCCTGGAGTGCCCTACAAAGAAATTAAAGTAATTAAACATGTGGTGAGAAAATATTGGGTCTTCAATTGCTAACCTTCTGATAAGGGGTTCAGCCTGACACCCAACCACTTTATTTTTTTTTGTAAAGTAGGGGTCAGCATTGGCAACCGCCGTCTTATTCTCACAACAGGTTTCCTTTAAGAAATACACAGACACACCAGGAATCCTGTGGACTTCCAGAGATTACTAAATTATTATGGCAGACCATGCCGGGAGGCTGACTTTTATGGAGGATCAGATGGCAAAGGAGAAAAAACATACCCTTTCTACAATGAAAGCAGTAATGCCATGTGAGGCTGGTTTAATATTGCTGTCTGTCTTGGCATAAACGATCACCACATCTGCATCAGGCCCATTTGTAATCCAGAATTTGTTGCCGTTAAGTATATAATAGTCACCTAGCAAAATACAAAAATATATTCATAAACTTCTACTAAAGAATAATATAATATAATATATATATAAAAAAATTTTTTTGTAGTTTTGTCTTAAACCTGCCAGCTTGACAGGAAGAGAGAAAATCTTCCCATCAGGGACACAGGCATAAGAAAAACATAAAAAGCTCTACCCCTTCCCCAACTCTATTGAAAAAAATAGTCCTCATTACCACCTGTGTCCTTGTTGGGGAGATTTCTCCTCACATACTGCTCTGACATCCATAACCCAGTCAGAAAGGGAGGGAAAAAAAGACAGTTATAAAATAAATAATGTTTTTTAAATTGAAAAGCAATATCCAAATATCGCCCCTAAAGGGGATATACTTGAAACTCAGCGAAAAAGGAGCAAGACCAGTATTCAACCCTCAGAGGAGAAAGGACCAGGAGTGATTAGTAGTGAACCTCAAGGCAATGTTTATGAAAAGGGGGGGAGAGCACACCACTGTCTAAACGAAGTAGTAGGAAAGTCAATATAAAAAAACCTAGATGAAAAGTATTGCACTCACACATACATGGATAAAACACAGCATATCAATATGTTCAGTGAAGTTCCACCCACTTTTACAACTCTTCAGCATCCCTCATAAAACTGTGCACTGTAAACGAATTGGATAGATATATTTTTTTTTTCTCAGCACCTACTGTATATCTGCTGTATTCATTTTTCACTTCCTCCTTCCTGGCCATGGCCCATCTCATCATTTCCTGTTTGCAATGCCTTCTGGGAAGGGGCGGCAACTTCCTCTGACACTGCCGTTGCTATGGAAACCTGAACTGAAACCTATTACACCGCTTGTGCTGCACAGAGCATGTGTGAGATCTGCAAGGATGAGATCCAGGAAGAAATACAGTCTGGCTTCAGATGCCCACACTTAAAATGGCCACGGCCTGCTGTAAGTTTATAAAATAACAAACTACTGCTATAAATTAACAAAACAGACCTTAGTTTACAGACTAACTTTACTAGAATACATTAATCTTGTGTATTATAGGGGCATTTTTATTTAAAAATTATAATTTCCGCCGGAACACCACTTTAAGAATACTAAGATGATGGATATAAAATGATAAGAGGTTTGGTGGAAGCACACCCCTCTCAGTGTAGTATTATTAAACGGCAACGTACAAAAAATGTATTAAGCGATGCACTCACTTGAAGATAGTGTAACACTGGCATTACTCAATGTGTCCAGCAGGTGGTGTCCTTCTGATGATCCCCAATGGAGATGTATAGGGGGTGGATAGGGAGCTGCTCCTGGTGGGTGGTCACATCAGTGGATGTAAAAGTACGGTGGCAAAAACCAAGGGGAGTGTGGGTTGCTCCAAGTAGTAATATTTATTAAATAAAAAATAAATGATAAAAATGCACTCGCATTTAGTAAGTAAAGCAACTGTCAGGAAAAGCCCTCTTGCAAATATCCCAGCAAACTAAAGTTTAAAAGAATGCCTGTGCACAGAAGCGCCATCCGGCGCTCGCGTGCGCGCAATAGCGCCAAAAGCGCTAACGTGCGTACGCGCATGCGCAATAGCGCCAATAGCGCGACCGTGTGTACGCGCATGCGCAATAGCGCCAATAGCGGCGCCCTGTGACAGCACTTGGCGCCAAAGAGGCTATTTAAGGAGGACTGTTCCACTGCTGCCTTGCTGTCCGGTCTACAGCGTTCCTGAAGACCCCTTGTGCCCTGTTACTTGCATATTGCTACCTGATACCTGTTGGACTGTTCCTGACTACTCTGTTTGCTGCCTGCCCTGACCCCGGCTTTTGGACTTTGACTACTCTCCCGGATTTACCTTCTGTACCTGATCTGCCCGCCTGTGTTTGACCCGGCTTGCCTGTACCCTGCTGTCTACCTCCCGCTGCTGGACTACAAGACACCTTCCTGCTGTCTACATCCCAGCTGTCTACATCCTGCTGCTGGACTACAAGACACCTCCCTGCTGTCTACATCCTGCTGGTGGACTACAAGACACCTCCCTGCTGTCTACATCCTGCTGGTGGACTACAAGACACCTCCCTGCTGTCTACATCCTGCTGGTGGACTACAAGACACCTCCCTGCTGTCTACATCCTGCTACCGGACTACAGGACACCTCCCAGCTGACTACCTGATTCAGCTCTCTGCTCCAGCCTTCCAGTCAGGCACTTGTGCCCCTTCGCACTCCCGAGCCCCTGTCATCACTACCAGGGGTTCCCGAGTCGGAGGTATACGAGAGGCCGTTCCCTGCATTCCGGGCTCCACCTACCAGGTACGTGACAGCAACAGGCAATATACCAAAAACTTTCAGCCAGTGGCATTATATCATGGGTCCCAACGGATAGCCGGTCCTGGATGGTCACAGGTGAATAAGTATGCCAAGAAGCATTATATAGTTTCTCATAGGATGAGAACCAGGAAGAACCCACATTGGTGTGTATAAATGGAGGCCACTATGGCTATCAGCAAGCAAGAAAGTTATAATGACACTGGCTGGAAGTTTTTGTTATATTGCCCGTTGCTTTACTTACTAAATGCAAGTGCGTGTTTATTATATATTTTTTTTTTTTAGTTCATAAATACTACTACACTTAGAGTAGCCCACTCTCCATGTTTTTTGCCAATGTATTTTTACATCCACTGATGAAACCATCCACCAGGAGCAGCTCCCTATCTACCCTCTATACATCTCCACTGGGGACCATCAGAAGGTCACTAGCTTCATGTGTCTTAAAAGAACTATGGTCAGTGGGGTCAGATGCAGCTGGGATCGGTGCTGCAGCTATCTAGGCTAGAATGAATTGTTTTGTAACTCCCATACCTCTTAATTTTTTGTACATTGCCTTTTAATACTACACAGAACGGTGCGCTTCCCCCCTTTTATATCCATCTGCGTATTTTTTTTTAAGAAGCTGCCATCTGTTGAGATATTCACAGAAAATATTGATATAGTGCTTTTTTTATACTGTGTTGACCTACCCCCCCACTACCACTGCATGCCAAGATACTGTGGTGAGCTTTCCAGATTCACATACAAGCCCCCTGCTTTCACCGGCGCCACCTTAGAGTGTGGCCTGCCCTCACGTTCTATGCACGGTTGAGCAGAGCTGACCAGGGAAGGGAGGAAGCGGCTGGGCAGAGAATATGCTGCATGGGGAAAGGGCTTGCCAGGTCACCATGTGTAGGTGAAATCAGAAACTCAGAGGGCCAGGGATGGCCCCTGTCTGGCCAGCCCAGGCCCCTCAGAGTTTACTCTTCCCAGTGTGACATGGAAACCAGTGAAAGTCTTCCTGTGTTCCTCAATGGACGAAAAATTTATTTTTTAGGATTTTGTGAGATCTTGTGGGATTATTATTCATATAGGTCTAGGACTAGATCAAATAACAGGACGGCACAGTGGTGCAGTGGTTAGCACTCTCGCCTAGCAGTAAAAAAGGGTCGCTGGTTCGAATCCCAACCACGACACTACCTGCCTGGAGTTTGCATGTTCTCTCTGTGCCTGCGTGGGTTTCCTCCGGGTACTCCGGTTTCCTCCCACACTCCAAAGACATGCTGGTAGGTTAATTGGCTTCTGTCCAAAATTGGCCCTAGTATATGAATGGGGACCTTGGATTGAGGGTAGGGACTGATGTGAGTGTGCGATGTACAGGGTTAGGGACAAGGGTCAGGGTTGTAGACACACACTCACTCAGGTTGAACTGGATGGACTGGTGTCTTTATTCAACCTTATTAACTATGTAACTATGTAACATGGTCTGAAATGGTTAACTGACGTTTCAGGCAGGAAAGATGATGCTAGATCCCTGGTGAAAAGCCTTTAAGGTTTGTACAGGCCATCAGCTAAACTGGAACATTTTGTATGATTTCCTAAAACACCAACCTAAATATAGGTACTCACAGAACTTTTATTGGTGAGTTTTGACAGGGACAGTACAGTATACTGACTAATGCACAGCCTAATCAAGCTGTCCAGCCAATCTATGCTGCAAACCCCAAGATTACTTAACACCTTGTAGTAAACACTGGCAAATGCTTTAAAACTTTTAGACTTGTTATTTGATCAGGACTACTAGTCCGCACTTTGACAAAAGTATTAAACCCACTAATATCTAAATTTAATAAAAATGTTCAATTGATTCTCAACAATTTGTATTTGACTTCAACACACAATGGAAGAGAGCATTAGCCCAGCACTAATTTGTCCCCTACAGCAGTTCCCCAATAACATGCTGGCAGGTAGTGAGAAAGAAGGCTAAAAAAACAGTGCAAGGAGCTGGAGCCCCAAAACTGAACACTAGCTCTGCTGTAATGCCCTGTACACATGGTCGGATTTTCCGACGGAAAATGTGTGATAGGACCTTGTTGTCGGAAATTCCGACAGTGTGTGGGCTCCATCACACATTTTCCATCGGAATTTCCGACACACAAAGTTTGAGAGCTTGCTATAAAATTTTCCGACAACAAAATCCGTTGTCGGAAATTCCGATCGGGTGTACACAAATCCGACGAACAAAGTGCCACGCATGCTCAGAATAAATTAAGAGACTAAAGCTATTGGCTACTGCCCCGTTTATAGTCCCGACGTACGCGTTTTACGTCACCGCGTTCAGAATGATCGGATTTTCCAATAACTTTGTGTGACCGTGAGTATGCAAGATAAGTTTGAGCCAACATCCGTCGGAAAAAGCCATGGATTTTGTTGTCGGAATGTCCGATCAATGTCAGACCATGTGTATAGGGCATTAGTCTGTCTGCTTCTTGGCAGGCTCCAATACTCTTGTGGAAAGTATGACCTGCAAGCTTAAGAGCCCTTTCACACTGGGGTGGTTTGCAGGCGTTATTGCGCTAAAAATAGCGCCTGCAAACCGACCTAAAACTGCCGCTACTGTTTGTTCAGTGTGAAAGCCCGAGGGCTTTCACACTGAAGCGGTGCGCTGGCAGGAGAAGAAAAAAACTCCTGCAAGCCGCATCTTTGGAGCGGTGAAGGATATATAGCTATGCGAGCGGTTTAAACCCTTTTTCGGCCACCAGCGGGGATTAAAACCGCACCGCTAGCGGCCGAATACCGCCGGTAAAGCAGCGCTAAAAATATCGCTGTTTTACCGCCGACGCCCCCACCGCCCCAGTGTGAAAGGGGCCTAAGAGAATTTTTTTTAAAGTGAATTTTGTACAGTGAAACCAACCTTTCTTCTCGGCCTTCAACTTCATGGACACCACATCAGAACCAGAATTGGGCTCACTCATGGCAAGTGCTCCTATATGTTCTCCACTGATTAGCTGTTGATAAAACATCAGTGGATGAGTGGAAAACCAGCAACTGAACACAAAAGATTTGGATTGCACAGTTACTAGAGAACAATACATTATAGTTAAGAAAGGAATAATAATTATAATAATTTAATAAACATTTTAGAATACAAATACTTTATTAATGCACATAATTTTAGCTTGTACTCCACAGACAGGTGGTGGTAGAACTTAGCTGAGAAAGACTGATAAATGAATACCATGGGCAAAGCATACATAAGCCAGATGCCTGTCTCCCAAACAGTCAGGCAGCATTGATAGAACCGACTATACAGATGTTGCTGCCTGCTACTTACCTAAACATATGTGAAACATATACAGGCTCTGTACACAATACCACAACAGAGAACAGTCAACATTGTCTATCCACAAATTTAATCTTTTATACAGCAAATATATTCATAATATACCCCATTTGTTCTAATTGTTATCCCTAAAATAGTTTGTTCTTTTAAAATATATTGGCACTTACTTTTTCTTTCAGGACGGAATCCCTAAAATATATGTTGGCAAGTAGACTGGCTCCTTTAAATGCTTTACATTTGATGTGGATCCTGAATATAGATTTCGATTAAGAGACACATACATATATACAAAGAGCTGAAATCCTTATGAAATGGATCAATATTCACAAACTCCTTCTAGATACTTCTGTGACCCAGGTACCAACTGTTCAGTTTTTTCCTACTGTTATTATATTCCACAGTAAAACTGTACTACAGCAGAAAAGTTGTCACAAGGAAGCTCCAAATCATCAGTCATCATCTCAGTGATTTATGTTAAGTCAACCACATTGTACTGCGAAATGTCAAAGAAGTTGGAAAATCCATGGAATGAAATTTAAAGGCACAGCATTTACTGAAGCAGGTAACACCAATATGATCTAAGATGATGCTTTTTACAATGTTTTACCAGTGTCAGGTTTACTTACATAATTTAAAGAATTGGGCTCCATGCACAATAGAAGCCTTTATGAAGGCCAGAAAAACTTTGGAACAAAAAAACGCTCATATTTAGTTTTTCTGTGTTCCAGCGTTTAGCACTTTTTTGTGCTGTCATTTAGCAGCGACTAGCGGGTTGTTAAGGAGCTGGAAGCCACCACTTCCTTAATAACCGATGACTCATCAGCTGTCAGTGGGATTCCCTGCTGACAGCTGAATGTAAACAAAAGAAAGCTGGCATTAAAAATTGCAAACAACCCCCCCCCCCCCCCCCCAATCCATACAAGGTCCTGGTCTAGTATGGATTTTAATGGAGCCCCACAAAAAATAAAACAAAAAAAAACAAAATACGCAAACACGACATGGGGTCCCCCCAAAATTCATACCAGTCCCTCATCCAAGCACGCAGCCTGGCAGGCCAGGAAGGGAGGGGGAGGGGTTGGGGGAACGAGAGAGCAGCCCCCCCTCCCTCCTGAAACATAACAGGCCACATTCCCTCAACATTGGGGGGGGGCAGACAAGGGCCTCTTCCCCACAACCCTGCCCGGTGGTTGTGGGTGTCTGTGGGCGGAGGGCTTGTCAGCATCTGGAAGTCCCCTTTAAAAAGAGGGGGGGCCCCCAGATCCAGGCCCCCTAAGTCAATGATTATGGGGTACAAAAAAAAAAGAGCCCAAATATATGTAGAGAGCATATCACACATATATAAAAATATGGTATCACATGACTTGTACGGGATCTGCCAACATGTTTTGCGGTTATTACTGCTTCTTCAAGGCTTAATCCTCCATATGTTAATCACAAAACATTTATATAGTTGGATGTTTTCAGGCTAAGGGGAGATCAAGAAAGGAAAAGACACTTCACCTCACTGATATGGAGCATATATGAGACTTGGCCACCCTATATGGTGTAGAATATAATAAAAGAGCACACCTGCAAAGGAGGGGTGGCAAAAGCACATTGGTTCAAACTCTAATAGATGAAAAATGAGCTGGGAGTGCATGTCTGGATGCAACATCATTCAGAATGGATGCACCTGCAAACCCAAAACAGGAAGTGTTTAATTCAATATTCGGTCCATCAAGTGTGGGCAAATCTGCACTAACCCAAGGCATCAAAGAAGCTCCACAAGAGATATCTGTTTGGGTCTCCCAAGAGCCCACTAGTCCAGCATGAAGGAAGCATGAAGTGTCTTTTCCTTTCTTGGTCTCCCCTTAGCCTGAACACATCCAACTATATAGATGTTTTGTGATTCACATATGGAGGAGGATTAAGCCTTGATGAAGCGGTAAGGACTGCGAAACATGTTGGCAGATCCTGTACAATATGCGATACAATATTTGATATATATGTGATATGCTCTCAACATATAATTGGGCTCCTTTGTTTCTCTTTCATGAACACTAATATATATGTGACAACACTGAAGAAATGAAACTTTGCTACAAAGTAATGAGTGTACAGCTTGTATAACAATGAAAATTTGCTGTCCCCTCAAAAAAAACTCAGACAGCCATTAATGTCTAAACCGCTGACAACAAAAGTGAGTACAACCCTAATTGAAACTGTCCAAATTGGGCTCAAAGTGTCAATATTTTGTGTAGCTACCATTATTTTCCAGCACTGCCTTGACCCTCTTGGGCATAGAGTTCACCAGAGCTTCACAGGTTGCCACTGGAGTCCTCTTCCACTCCTCCATGACGACATCACGGATCTGGTGGATGTTAGAAACCTTGCGCTCCTCCACCATCCATTTGAGGATTCCCCACAGATGCTCAATAGGGTTTGGGCTTGGCCAGTCCATCACTTTTACCCTCAGCTTCTTTAGCAAGGCAGTGGTTGTGTTTGGGGTCATTATGTTGGAATTCTGCCTTCAGTATGTCACAGTACATGTTGGCATTCATGGTTCCCTCAATGAATTGTAGCTCCCTAGTGCCGGCAGCACTCATGCACAAGACCAAGACACTCCCACCACCATGCTTGACTGTAGGCAAGACACACTTGTCTTTGTACTCCTCTCTCTTGTGCATCATCTTTAGAAGAGGCTTCCTTCTGGGTCGACAGCCATGCAGACCAATTTGATGCAGTGTGCGACGTATTGTCTGAGCACTGACAGGCTGACCCTCCCCACCCCTTTAACCTCTGCAGCAATGCTGGCAAAACTCATTCGACTATTTCCCAAAGAAAACCTCTGGATATGATGCGTATGGTCATTGGCCACCTTGCTGCAGCTCAGGTTCAGGGTCTTGGCAATCTTCTTATAGCCTAGGCCACCTTTATGTAGAGCTTTTTTTTCAGATCCTCACAGAGTTGAACTTCCAGTGATTAGTATGAGAGAGTGAGACCGATGACACCAAAATTTAACAAACCCGCTCCCCATTCACACCTGAGACCTTGTAACACTAACAAGTCACATGACACCGGGGAGGGAAAATGGCTAATTGGGCCCAATTTGGACATTTTCACTTAGGGGTGTACTCACTTTTGTTGCCAGCGGCTTAGACATTATAGGCTGCGTGTTGAGTTATTTTGAGGGGACAACAAATTTACACTGTTATACAAGCTGTACACCCATTACTTTACATTGTACCAAAGTGTCATTTATTCAGTGTTGTCACATGAAAAGATAAGAAAATACTAGAAAATGGTGAGGGATGTACTCACTTTTGTGAGATAATATAAATTATATATATATATATATATATATATATATATATATATATATATATATATATATATATATATATATATACACACACACACACATATACATATATATATATACACATATACATACATATATACACACACACACACATACATACACACACACACACACTTGTGCTTATAAGTTTACATACCCTGACAGAATTTATGATTTCTTGCCCATTTTTCAGAGAATATGAATGATAACACAAAAACTTCTTTCACTCACGGTTAGTGTTTGGCTGAAACCATTATCAATCAACTGTGTACCCTTTTTAAATCATAATGACAACAGAAACTACCCAAATGACCCTGATAAAAAGTTTACATACCTCAGTTCTTAATACCGTGTATTGCCCCCTTTAACATCAATGACAGCTTGAAGTCTTTTGTTGTATTTGTGGATGAGGCCCTTTATCTTCTCAGATGGTAAAGCTGCCCATTCCTCTTGGCAAAAAGCCTCCAGTTCCTGTAAATTCATGAGTGGTCTTGCATGAAATGCACGTTTGAGATCTCCCCTGAGTGGCTCAATGATATTGAGGTCAGGAGACTGAGATGGCTACTCCACAACCTTCACTTTATTCTGCTGTAGCCAATGACAGGTCTTGTGTTTTGAATCATTGTCATGTTGGAATGTCCAAGTACGTCCCATGCGCAGCTTCCTGGCCGATGAATGCAAATGTTCCTCCAGTATTTTTTGATAACTTACTGCATACATCTTGTCAACAATTTTGACCAAATTTCCTGTGCCTTTGTAGCTCACACTTCCCCAAAACATCAGCCATCCACCTCTGTACCTTTTATCATAGGCCTTGTTGACTCCATTCCAAATGTAGCGTTTATGGTTGTGGCCAAAAAGCTAAATTTTGGTCTCATCACTCCAAATGACTTTGTTTGGCATATTGTAAGCAGGATACTTTGTGCCATTTGCGTAGTAATGACTTTCATCTGGCAACTCGACCATGCAGCCCATCTTTCTTCAAGTGCCTCCTTATTGTGCATCTTGAAACAGCCACACCACATGTTTTTAGAGAGTCCTGTATGTCACCTGAAGTTATTTGTGGGTTTTTCTTTGCATCCCCAACAATTTTCCTGGCAGTTGTAGCTGAAATTTTAGTTTGGTCTACCTGACCGTGGTTTGGTTTCAACAGAACCCCTAATTTTCCACTTCTTGATTAGAGTTTGAACACTGCTGATTGGCATTCTCAATTCCTTGGATATCTTTTTATATCCCTTTCCTGTTTTATACAGTTCAAATACCTTTTCCCGCAGATCCTTTGACAATTCTTTTGCTTTCATGACTCAGAATCCAGAAATGTCAGTGCAGCACTGGATGAAAGATGCAAAGGAATGTCAGGAGTCCAGAAACTCATTGACCTTTTATACACACACACCAATTACAAGCAAACAGATCACAGGTGAGGATGGTTACCTATAATAGCCATTCAAACCCCTTTGTGTCAACTTCTGTGCATGTTATCTGACCAAAATCACCAGAGTATGTAAACTTTGGATTAGGGTAATTTGGGTAGTTTCTGTTGTCATTATGATTTAAAAAGAGTAAACACAGTTGATTGATAATAAATGGCCTCAGACACTAACCATGAGTGAAAATGTTTTTGTGTTATCATTCATATTCTCTGAAAAATGGCCAAGAAAACATAAATTCTGACAGGGTATGTAAACTTATGGGCACAACTGTATGCATGTATATTTTTTTTTTTATCTTAACCATGGGGACTACCGTTTAAAAGCCCATTTTCTACAATACTTTTTCGTTCTACTATATATCAGGCTGGTGCCCCCTAGATGTGGAGTGTGTGGAAAATGGATCTCAATTAGGCCCTCACTCTAACAAACTCTTACCAAAAACACAGCTCCGCTGCTAAACTAAGGGGAGGGGCCCCCTGACGATGTCATCAGTTGACCCCACCCCATTTGTAATATCATCGACCCAGCATGCCCTGGTCAATAACATCACAGTTCTTTGGTTTACATTCAGCTGACGAGTCATCTGTTAAGGAGGCAGTGGCGGCCAGCTTGCCAGCCCGCTCCTCAACAACCAGCTATTCTATGGTATTAAGGACGCTGGCAGCTGCCCGCTAAGAAAATTAAAAAAGGGAGGAGCTGAAAAATGGTTTTAGCAGCGGTTAGGAGCTTGTAGGAGTTGCCGTTTTTTTTGTTTTTTTTCTGCCGGCAAATTGCTCCCCAAAAATGCAAACAAACGTTTTCCTGCTCCTAAACGCTGAAGCTTCAAAAATGCCTCTAGACTAAAATAGTGTGCATGGACACATAGGAAAACACTATTTGCTTCTACAAGCAAAAAAAAAAAATGTTCAAAAGCCGCTGCTAGAAGCGTTATTTTTAAGCTAGTGTGCATGGAGCCTTATGCCGCGTACACACGGTCGTACTTTTCGTCTACAAAAGTCAGACAGCCTGTCCGACTGACTTCCGGCAGACTTTCGGTGGACTTGCGGCGGACTTGCGGCCTACTTTCTAACGAACGGACTTGCCTACACACGACCACACAAAAGTCGGTCGGATTCGTACGTGATGACGTACACCGGACTAAAATAAGGAAGTTCATAGCCAGTAGCCAATAGGTGCCCTAGCGTGGCTTTTTGTCCGTCGGACTAGCACACAGACGAGCGGATTTCGGGGTCCGTCGTAGTTACGAAGTAAAGTTTTGAAGCATGTTTCAAATCTAAAGTACGTCGGATTTGAGGCTAAAAAAGTCAGTTGAAAGTCCGGAGAAGCCCACACACGATCGGATTACCAGCCAGCTTTAGTCCGTCAGCGTCCGTTGGACTTTTGTAGACGAAAAGTACGACCGTGTGTACGCGGCATAAGATATTAAACGTTGGGTATCACTGTAGAGCGTACCTTATGAAGATATTTTTCTTTTTGGGCTTCACTCCCATTTCTCACCAGCTGGTTTATACACAGGTTGGAATGGGCACCATAACTTAGACCAATGGCTCCAGATACACGCGAGATTTCCTCCACTACCAAAACATGTTCCATGTAACCCATGCCAGCTCCTCCATATTCAGCTGCAAAATGATTGAAACAATGTTATATTAGGATAGAAGGCATTTAAGGCTGGGTTCCCACTATTGCGAATTGGATTCCGGTTTCTCCGCATCCAATTCGCATAGCAGAAGATTGTGACCGACTTTATGGAGACGCTTCACACAGCTCCGGTGTGAATTGCACAGGAGCCCTGTGCATCTTGATCCATTTCAGGTCAGAATTCAGCCAAAAATTCGGGCTGAAATCGGACCTGAAAGGGTGAACAAGGACGCACCGGACTCCTGCTGTGAGCCGCTCCGTGCTTCAGTGTGAACCCAGCCTTAAGCTTGACTAATATTGCAATCTAATAAGCACTAAAAGCTCCCACACTGAGCTAAGGGTCGGTCTGTCAGCTCTGTCAATCCATGCATGTGATCATATCCAAAGACTGCAAAAAGTGCAGAATTGTCTGTACAATGAGACAACAGCAGCAATTCTGCAATCAACCATTTCCACTTCTAGCATATTATAGTTGATCACAGATGCCAAGTATCATAAAGTAATTAGCCACAAAAACAGCAATTTTCATAAATCAGATCTATTTAGGAAGAAAAAAAAAAGAAGGGGGGAAGGATGCAGACACGAGGGCCCTGTCTGCACAATCTAAAAGATGGGGAAACAGTAGTGCATATTTAGAGAAGAGAGACTTTTAATAGTTTGTTGTCTAAGGATTAAAAGTAATTGTATAGACAAAAAAAAAAAAACTGAGATTTGGCTCCACTGAATATGCTAATCACATCCAAAGTTGCAATGCATAATTGCACTGAAAATCGCATCAAAATTGCCTTAGTGTTCAGAACTACTACGTTTTCCTAAACAAGATGACTTTACACAGACGGAATTGCCTGGGGTAAGAAGAAGAAGAAAAAAAAAAAACCCAACCACACGACAGCAGACTCTCTGCACATTCCCCTGTTCAGTTTGGTAGAAGTGTGCCTTTAATAATGTATTTTTTAATTAATAACTGCTGTATACTTACTTGGAGCGGTTATTCCAAGAACTCCCAAGTCTCCAAGTTTCTTCCAAAAGTTCTGAAAAACAGATTTGCAAGGTAGCTCAGATTTACATTACAATATGTAGTAAAATATATGTTCAGCTATTTGAAGTGACACACACACACACACACACACACACACACACACACACACACACACCTTCTTGCCTTACCTTTTGTTTCCCTTCTTCCCTTCTTTTATATACAATTGTTGCATGACAATTTATTTTGAGAATAAATCTATTGCATTTTGTACTAAATGCAATTTTAATGTTGCTATGTTTTTAACAAACTCACACTTTCAGCCTCTTTCTGCCCAGACCAATTTTTAGATTTCAGAGCTGTCACACAACACTGTACCCAAATGAAATTTGTATTATATTTTTGAGACAGATAGGGCTCTCTTTGGTGGTATTTAAACACCACTGTTTTATTTTTTGTTATATGAACAAAAAAAATAAAAAACTGAAAATTCCTATCAAAATACTTACCGTAATTTTCCTTTCCTGATGGACTCCATGGCAGCCAACGTGTGGGTTTAGTCCCGCCTCTACTACCCTATAGGACACTACTCCCATAAATCTTTGCTCCTCACCAGCAGCCGTGTTCGATAACTAGCCTACTCCAGCCATTTGGGAGGGAACTCCTGCTGCCATGGAGTCCATCAGGAAAGGAAAATTACGGTAAGTATTTTGATAGGAATTTTCCGTTTTCCTGACAGACTCCATGGCAGCCAACGTGTGGGAAATAACTCGCCGTACACACCCGGGTGGGCAAAATGCTGAAGAAAACAAAGATTTATTTAATACCGTCCACCGACAGTACTTTAACACCAAAATCAACTGAGGATAGAGCAGCTGGCTCAACACAATAGTGGGACATGAAGGTATGGATCGATGACCAAGAAGCCGCCCTGCAAATCACTTCAGGCGAGACGTGACAAGAAGCTGCCCACGAGGTCGAAAGACTTCTAGTCGAGTGCGCTGTCACCGCCTCTGGAGGAGCCAAGCCCTTCTCTCTATATGCCCATTGAATTGCCTGTACAACCCATGCAGCAATGGATCTGACTGAGGCTCGGAGCCCCTTGTTCTTCCCGTAGAACGACACAAAAAGATAATCCGATTGACGGAAGGGAGCCGTTACTTCTAGATATTGTTTCAAGGAGACACCAACATCGAGTGGATGTATTTCTAGATTTCCAGCAGATCTAAAGGTAGGAAGTGAGATCTCTTGATTCTCGTGAAAGATTGAGGTGACCTTAGGGTTTGACCCTAGCATTGGAATTAGAGTCACTCTGTCCGGAAAGAAGGTTAAGAAAGGTTCTTTTGACCCTAAGGCCTGGATTTCGGACACCCTCTTGGCTGAGGTGATGGCAATCAAAAAGGCAGTCTTGATAGTAAGATCTCTAACAGACAGTGGTTTAACGAGTTGAGAGAAGAACTCAAGAACTAGAGGTAGATCCCATTTAGGGAACCTGGGTTTCCTTTGAGGCCTCATTCTAATTGCTCCTTTGAAGAATTGTTGAATAAGGGCATGTCTGGCCCAAGACACCCCAGTAAAGGCTGAGATCGCTGAAACCTGTACACGCAGTGAACTGACAGATAAGGGTAAATCCAGGCCTGATTGGAGGAAGCTCAAGATGTCCTGGACTGCAGGTGCGCCACATGACTTGGCCCTGGACGACATATGGATCGAGAACCTTGTCCAAATACGCTCATACACCTTGTTAGTGCTTTGTCTTCTTGCGTTCAGAAGTGTAGGAATAACCTCCTTAGGGCAACCTAGTGCTTCCAACCTACCCCTCTCAAGAACCAAGCCCTCAACTGTAGGTGAGCTGGGCACGGATGGAGAATCGTGCCTTGGGAGAGTAGATCCGTTCTGGTTGGAAGAAGAACTGGTTCTCGGAAGCTGAGGAGTGATAGGAGAGGAAACCAAGGCCTGTTGGGCCAGTAAGGAATGATGGCTATTATCTCCACCTCCTCCCACCTGAGCCTCCGCAGGAACTGGAAGATGATAGGTGTCGGAGGGAAGGCATAGGCTCTGTGGAACCACCAACGTTCTGTCAGTGCGTCTATCCCGTAGGCTTGTGGATCTCGAAACCTTGCGTAGTACCTCGTTAGCTTTTTGTTGTACGGGGAGGCGAAGAGATCGACCTCTGGCGAGATCCCCAGTGTTAGAATCCATCTGAACACATCCTCGTGTAGAGACCACTCGTTGTTGTCCAAGTGGACTCGTGAGAGAAAATCCGCTTGGACATTGAGAATCCCTGGAACATAGGTTGCCGTTAGGTTGACCAGATTCTTCTGGGCCCAGACCATTATTGGTTCCACTTCTTGTAGCAGAGACAGGCTTTTGGTACCCCCTTGTTTCCTTACATAGGCTACTGCCGTCGTATTGTCCAGTCTGAGTAACACAGATGTCCCTGCTATCAGATGACGAAATGCCAGCAGTGCCTGGAAGGCTGCACGCAACTCTAGGATATTTGACACCAATCTCCGCGCTGGGAAATCCCAGGAGCCTTGAGCCACTTCCGCTAGGCAATGAGCACCCCAGCCTCTCTCGCTGGCATCTGACGTCACAGTGATCCAAGTGATGGGAAGGATGGAGTGACACCTGCGTAGATTCTCTTTCTGAAGCCACCAGAGGAGGGAACCCCTCATGGTCTGAGAGATGTAAACGCGCTGATTCTTGTCGCCCGACCATTGAAGAAGAAATCCCTTCTGAAAAGGACGCATCCTCCACTGAGCCCATTTCACCATTGGTATTGTGGACACCATGGTGCCTATGATTCTCAGACACTGGAGGGCCCGGAGATGAGAAGAGGAGAGAGCCAGGCGAATCCTGTCCCGAACTATTGTGATCTTCTCCTCGGGTAAGGAAATTGTGCCTCTCGCTGTATCGAAGAGGGCCCCGAGGAACACGAGAGACTGAGAAGGCTCCAGTTGGCTCTTCTCCCGGTTCAGGAGCCATCCGAATTCTTGGAGAGTTGAGATGATCATATCTCTGTGTTTCAGGAGGCAATCTCTGTCTTGCGCCAGTAGGAGGAGATCGTCCAGATAGTGATGAAGATGGATCCCTCTGGTTCTCAGTAGAGCCACAACGGCCAACAAGACCTTCAAGAAGACTCGTGGAGAGGTGGACAGACCGAAGGGAAGGCATGTGAATTGTAAGTGTAGTTGGCCTATGGAAAAACGGAGAAAGCATTGAAAGTCTGCTGCCACTGGAACGTGGAAATAAGCGTCCTTGAGATCTATTGAAATGAGCCAGTCTCCTGGTTGAACTGACTGTCGAACTGTGGACAGGGTTTCCATTTTGAACCTCTCTTTTTTGATGAAGTGGTTCAGGTGCGTCAAATCTATGACAGGTCGCCATGCTCCATTCTTTTTCTGGACCATGAAAAGAGGAGAATACATCCCCATGCCACGTTGGTCGTCTGGGACAGGAATAGCCGCGCCTTGATCTAACAAAGATCTCACGTAAGCTAAAAGGATTTTTCTTTTTTCTTCTGTGGCTGGAAGAGATGTGGGGACACACCTGAGCCTGGGAGCACTGCTGAAAACCCAGGTGTGGCCTGAGGAAATCGTCCTTACGGTCCAAAAGTCCTGGATCGAGGCCGCCCAAACATGCCGAAAGCGAAGGAGGCGAGCCCCCACCTGGCCTGCCTGGGCGGGCCCCATCTCAAAAAGACTTGGTCGGTTCCTTCTCACCCGACATACTACTCTTAGCAGTCTTCTTAAAAGAAGATTGTCTGGCCTTCCAGGATCTGGAGAACTCACGGCCCGGCCTGTATCCACGTGCTTCCCTGGCACGATCCTGGTTCTGTTTCCTTGGAAACGATCTTCTCTGGCCTTGTAATCGCCTGTCCTGAGGGAGGAACCCCGACTTACCCCCGGTGGCACGGGTTATGGCGCTGTCTAATTTATTACCGAAAAGAGAGGACCCATCGAAGGGGATACGGCACCAAACCTGCTTTGATGCTGGGTCTGCCAGCCAAGGGCGAAGCCAAAGGGCACGCTTGGCGGTAACAGCAGACAACATAACTCTAGCCACCAAGCGGATAATGTCGATTGAAGCCTCCCCCAGAAAGGATGAGGCTAACCTTAATTCCTGGATGGGCGAACTCCTGGCCACTTCCTCCGAGACACCTCTAAGTGTCTCGTCCACGCTATCTGACCACGTCTCCATGGCCCTGGACATGGCGGCCAGAGCCAAGGCTGGTTTACATGCCATGCCTGCTGTGAGATAGACCCGCTTCAAATCCGAGTCTATCCGTCTGTCCAAGGCGTCTCTGAACGAGACCGTGTCTTCCAGAGGGAGGGTCACATGCCTGACCAATCTCATCACAGCTGCATCCACTAGAGGAGCAGACTCCAGTTGCTTAACTTCTTCTTCCTTGAAGGGATAAAGCCTTTGTATTTTAGAGAGAAGGGAGTTCTTTTTCTCTACCTTTCCCCACTCATCCGTGATAACTTCACCTAATTCAGTGAAAAAGGGGAAGCTGACACGTTCCTTCTTCAAGAAAAGGCAAATCACCGCGCTATACCTTAACTGAATTAGTGCATAAAAACATATTGAAAAAACAAAAAATTGAAAACAGTCAAAGGGTGACAAATCAGTGATCAAAAATCAACATAAGAGCAGCCGCTAAAAAGTGAGATACACACATAACATAGTAAATACAAAAGGAGCAGCGCTGTGATAAAGGAAGTTATATATGATATAACCAAAACAAATATGTGAAATATTAAGCCCAAATTTGGGATAGGCTCCAAGTTCATAGAAGTACATAAACAAGGTGAACCGTCCTATTCAAAATCAATCATGGATGGTGGATAAAAGAAGCGTAGATAGGTGGAAATCAATAAGTCCTTCACCGCACCACTGTGATATTGTTAAAATGCGCGCTTACCAAACGGCAAGCTTGGAAGAGCTTGCGACCTTAACCCGGTCGGGGCCTTTCAGGGTGGAACCATCAAGGAGAAACACGCCACCTTAGCTTGGATTAAGCACGCTGTTCTTCCAATTATCACTCTATGTGGAGATGTGACCCCTGGCTAGGGATAAACCTCAAGAGAGGTATACCAAAGGAAGAAGGAAAGCAACATAGCGTAATCCTGCCTTCACTTTTTATTAAAAACAAAAGAAATGCACTTACATGCGGAAGGGTAAACAACAGCCGGCCGGCTCAAATGTTTGTTGTTTACCCTTCCGCATGTAAGTGCATTTCTTTTGGCCAGAGAGGGCTGGCCAGAGGCAGGCGGTGAAGCGCTCATGCTCCCGGAGGGATCCATCGGGGCTGAAACAACAAGGCAACCAGATAGGATTTAGAAAGCAGTAAGGGCAGGCCACAAAACCTGTCCTCAGAAGCCCCCTCACCTGACATAGCAGAATCAGAGCAAGGGGAGACACTGCCGACAGTCTGCAAGCATTCCCAAGCCTGCAGACCATTTTCCCAAATTTAAAACTGGCGCCCCTGTGACGTCACCGCTGTGCCGCTAGTGCGCACGCGCAGTTACCGCTATGCGCGTGCGCGAACCAAGCCTCGTTCTCGCGCCGGACCCACGCATGCGCAGAACGGCCGCGAAAACGAAACCAGGAAGTGAATGGCGGCTGGAACGCAGAGGGAACCAGCCGCCATATCTGCCAGCTACACTGTACCCGACAGTGTGGGGAAGGACACAGGACACAAGCAGAGACAAACACAGGGAAGGATTACACAAACTGCTGCCATGACAGAAAAAACGGAACGGACTCACCACTCCTGCTGCGATCGAGACCTGGGTCAGGTAAAACAGCACAGACCGGACTTATTCCTGGGCAACAAGGGTCACCTGCTAGTAGCTAGGCTGTATGACCAGTTTGGGGTTCGCCTGCCAGTGGCTAGGACTACACCGTCTTCAGCGCCTCTTCCATATGCCCCTTCCATACCCTGCTAGTAGCTAGGGCTTATTGGAATACTGCGATCCCTGCCTAGGAATCGCTCGCCAGATCTGATTGCAGGGAGAAAATAATCTTCGGGTAGAAAGACCATTTTAACTAGGTCCTTGGAGGAGGACAAAAAAAGAACACGGTTGCTGGTGAGGAGCAAAGATTTATGGGAGTAGTGTCCTATAGGGTAGTAGAGGCGGGACTAAACCCACACGTTGGCTGCCATGGAGTCTGTCAGGAAAATGTTTTTTTCTTAGTTTTTGTTATATAATTTTGCACATTATCTTTAGTCATAAATTTAGGCCAAAATGTATTCTGGCAAAAATAACCCAAACTAGTGTATATTATTTAATCTGTGTGAAAGTTAGGCCCCTTTCACACATACGGACTATTCAGGTCCACCTGTCAGTTTTTCAGGCGGACCTGAACGGACGCTCCATTCACCTCTATGGAGCGACAGATGTCAGCGGTGACATGTCCGCTAACATCTGATCCGCTAAATCCAGACGGATGTAAACCCTATTTTCCATCCATCTGGCAGATACAGGCGGATCAGTTTTCATCCGATCCCACATAGAGGAGAGCGGAGCTCTGACAGGTCCATCTCTGCACAGATGGACCTGTCATCCGTCGGCTCAGCGGGGATCAATGGAGCGATCCCCACTGTGCAAACGGAGTCTGTGAAAACGGATATACAAGTGTGAAAGAGCCCTTAAAGAGTCTGCAAACTATGGTATCTATATTTTAAAATTGAAGAGTCCTGATGTACTGACTGCCCATCTCATTTCTTGAGGCCCTAAATAGCCAGGACAGTACAAATGATCCCTTTTTGGAAAGTACACAGTCCAGGGGGATTTAGTAAGTGGCATGATGAGTTTTAATTTTTTTTTTTTACACTTCCAATAAAAGTTTTTTACCCACAAAGTTGCCATTCTAACAAGTTGTTTCTCAAACACAGCATAGGCATACTTAGAATTACACCCCAAAACACATTCTGTGATGCCTCCTGTGTATGGAGATACCACATGAGAGATTTTTTCACAACCTAACCACAGAGGGGCCCAAAATCCAAAAAGCACTTTTGGGCTTTCAAGGAGCATACATTACATGTAAATTACGCATCTAATTTCCTGACTACCTGTCACATTTTTTGGAGTTCCTGGAGCACCAGGACAGTGGAAACACCCACAAAATGACCTCATTTTGGAAAGCAAAACTCCAAAGTATTTTCTGAAAACATCATTTTTTTGCCACAGGTTTTTGGAAAATGCAGGAAAGAAAAAGAAAATATATTTTAACACAAAGTTGTCAAGTAAGAAGATATTTCATGCACACATCATTGGAATACTTAGAATTACCCCCAAAAACACATTTTGGCTTTCCTCCTGAGTATGGCAATACCACATGTGTGAGACTTTCACAGTCAAGCCATATAGAGGGGCCCAGAATCCAAGGAGCACTTTCAGGTGCATAATGTAGGAACATAAATCACGTATCTGATTTCCGGACTACCCATCACATTTTTGGAGGCCCTGGAGCATAAGGACAGTAGAAACACCCACCAACTGTCCACATTTTGGAGAGTATATACCCCAAAGTATTTTTTAAGGGGCATTTTTTTCTCACAGGCAGCAGGGACATACTTAGAATTACTTACCAAAACACATTTTGCTACTCCTCCCGAAAATGGCGATACCACATGTGTGAGACTTTCGGGCCTGGTTCACACCTATGTATTCTTATTGCTTTTTGCATTTTGAAGATTTGCACTGCAGTCCATTTTACATGGTTTTCCTATGGAACATGTTCTTTAGTGCAAATCTGCAAAATGCAAAAATCACTAAAAATGCATAGGTGTGAATCAGGGCTCACTGTCTGGACTGATTATGTACTAGACATCGTTTCTTGTGTATTAAACAAATTAACCAATTGTGTCAAAAACAAAACAATTGAACTGGAATGGTCAGGGAATATAGCTTACTGTAGTGTCACCTACAGCAGTTATGTAAACATAAAAATATATAATAGTAACTCAAATTCAGCTAAATAACACATGGAACAAACGTCTGTGTATTTTAGTTATTCCCCCACATTTAAAATTCTAAACAATTACACGTCAATAATAAGACATAATACATCGGTGCACAAGTAGCTACCATTAAGAACACTGCTCCAGCTGTAACAACAACAGTAGTACTCACCCTCAGGTCTTTGAATTCATTTTGTTGATCGATTTCATTGGCTTTAGGTGCCAGATGGTCCTGGAGGAACCTGTGTACAGTGTGCCGAAGCTGAATGGGAGAGAAACATAAGGCCTCCTGGTTAATAAAAGGAGTCCTGGCAGATACATTATCCCGACAACTACAGCACTACTGACATACTTGTCTGTCTACAGCCAGCATCCGTTTTTTTGACTAATGAAAAATAGGGCTTTCATCTGTTCAAAAAAATAAACGGATGTTGACAGAAGCGGATGAAAATGAATGATCATCCGTTGTCATCCGTTTTTCCATAGGAATGCATTGATGTCCGTTTTTCATCTATCCGTTGACGGATGAAAAACGGATGAATGGTCCATATGTGTGAAAGGGGCCAAATAACTAAAAGATACTTTTGTTTATAGTTATCTCCCAGCGCTGATAATCATTTGTTGGCTTTTTTTTTGGACAGCTGTGAGTAGAGAACAGCTCTGCACTGTATGAACCTTTGAAATGCTGGGTTAAGATCGTGAGGGGGGGTTGAATCAAGATCGCAATTTTTTTAACGATTAATCGTGCAGCTCTACTTACACTGCTCACCAACTTTGTGTACTCCCACAAGCACTACAGGATTTTCTACTCCCAACTGCCAAAATTTGTGAATTTACTATTTGTTTACAAAGTTTTAGGACCCTTGATCTGGGAGTTGCAAATTAGGGCTGAAACAACTAATCGATTAATCGACAACTAATCGATAATGAAATTAATCGATTACTATTTTCATAATCGATTAATCGGCCAGTAACATAATGGGGTTAAAAAACTAAAATGAGCCATTTATAGTATAAAAAGAGCAAATAATCGCTACTGTAAATATTACTTTCACAGTTCTAGAGTAAAAAAATATAAATAACCCCTTACAGTAGTGATTATCTGCTTTTTTTGTACTATAAACGGCTAATTTTCGTTTTTTTAACCCCATTATGTTACTAAACGTAAAAGCAAACTGCATAGGTGTGTACCGAGCCTTATGCTGGCCACACAGATCAATTTTCAGACAAGAATATTCAGACAAAAAATCTTTGTACATTCACTGAATGAAAGAATGTTGTTTGAAATTTTCACTTGTTTTTAACATTCTGTTTTTAAAATGAATGTCATTTCTGAACGAAAACCACATACACTGTCTGAAAATTCCTTTGACCAAGAAGTTTTCTATTTCTAAATTTTCCTGTCACTGTGGTTGAAAACGAACGTCGATTTGACCCCACTAACGATTAGAAAATCGAATGAACGTTCTTAAAATGACATATTTTTTTTGAAGGAAGACATTGTTTGTTTTTTAATAAAAAAATTTGATTTCTGAGTCTGATATTTACCAGATTCACCCTCTAATAGTATATACAGTATATCTCTCCTCTAATAGTTTATACAGTATATCTCCTCTAATAGTTTATACAGTATATCTCCTCTAATAGTTTATACAGTATATCTCCTCTAATAATACATACAGTATATCTCTTCTGTCATTCTCAAAGTGGATTCGATATTTTGCTCCCTAACCATATAGTTGGTTATTTATATTTACCACTGCATAGTGATATTTGAGAATAAATTGCCTTTTTTTTAAACTTTACATATTATCTAAATTATACACCACACTTTTTTAAAGGTTATTAACCGATTAATCGACACAATAATCGGCCAACTAATCAATTATGAAAATAATCGTTAGTTGCAGCCCTATTGCAAATAGTCAAAGCAAAACCTTGTGCCAGATAAATAATACTCTACTACTTTATAAAGTATTAGGCCTCATGCACACTGGATGTTAAAATAACGTTACAAAAACGGCAGTAGCTTTGCAGTGAGTTTTTGCAATAGCGTTCAACATTTATCTGCATGAGCGTTTAAAAAAAATAAATAAAATAGGATTTTAACAGCTTACCTATAAATCCTTTTCTTGGAGTACATCACAGGACACAGAGCACCATAGTAATCACTATGTGGGTATATAGGCACCTTCAGGTGATGGACACTGGTATACCCAATACAGGAAGTTCACTCCCTATATAACCCCTCCTCCTTCCAGGAGTACCTGAGTTTTTGTAGCAAAGCAATAAACCTAAACCCCAGAAAGAGGGGAGGGACCGCTGTGTCCCGTGGTGTACTCCAAGAAAAAAAAGTGTTTTTTACAGGTACGCTGTTATAAAAATCCTATTTTCTTTATTGTACATCACGGGACACAGAGCACCATAGTAATCACTATGTGGGACATCCCATAGCAATGCTATTTGAGGGGAGGGAGACACAACCCATATGGCACCCCCAGACTTGAGGACCTATACTGCTGCCTGCAGCACACTGCGCCCAAAAGGTGATATCCTCATGCCTTCTTACATCCACCTGATAAAACTTGGTGAATGTATGTACTGAAGACCAAGTTGCGGCCTTACAGTTCTGAGCCATTGAGGCCTGGTGACACACTGCCCAAGAAGCACTAACCGCCCTAGTAGAGTGCGCTTTGACTTGAAAAGGAGGAATCTTACCCCTTATATCACAAGCCTGAATTATACCTTGCCGAATCCACTTAGCGACAGTGGATTTCGACGCTGCCTGTCCTTTCTTAGGACCTTCTGGCAGTATAAATAAGACATCAGTCTTTCGGATCTGAGCAGTCGTCTTTAAATAGACATTGACCGCTTTTACCACATCAAGATAATGTAGTGACTTCTCTTCCCTGGAACATGGTTTTGGAAAAAACAATGGCCGGACAATATTTTGGTTCAGGTGAAAACCTAAGACCACTTTTGGCAGAAAACCTGGAAGAGGGTGCAGCACCACTCTGTCCTTGTGAATAATCAAGTATGGCTCTTTACAAGAAGACCAATTCCGAAACCCTCCTTGCTGAGGATATAGCAACAAAGAACATTAAACTTTCTTGTCATCAGGACTAAGGGAATATGCTGTATCGGTTCAAATGGCTGTTTTTGTAACACTGACAAAACTAAGTTCAAGTCCCAAGGGTTCAAAGGAGGTCTAACTGGCGGATTAAGCCGCATCACCCCATGCATAAAAACCCGGACCAAAGAATGCGAAGCAAGCGGTCTTTGAAATAAGACCGATAAAGCTGAGACCTGGCCTTTAATAGTACTCAAGGCCAAAACTTCATCTATACCCCTAATTGTAGAAAGGCAAGAATTCTGCCTAAGATATACCTCCGAGGGTGCCAACCCTTGGATTCACACCAGGAAACATAAGCCCTCCAGACTCTATAATATATAGTTCTGGAAGCTGGCTTCCTTGCATTAATCAAGGTAGAGACAACAGACCCAGAAAGCCCACGTTTCTTCAGAATGTGGGTTTCAATAGCCAAGCCGTTAAATTTAGAGTTTGTAAGGTAGGATGGAATATCGGTCCCTGTGAGAGTAGGTGTGGCAGTAGTGGAGGGGACCATGGATCCTCCACGTCATCTTTACGATTTCTGCATACCAGGACCTTCTGGGCCACGCTGGGGCTACCAGAATTACCGGCTTTCTTTCCAGCTTGATCCTGCAAGGGAGTCGTGGCAGCAACTGAATAGGGGGAAATGCATAAATCAGTGAGAACTGATCCCATGGGGTCACCAACGCATCTGTTCCGCATGCGAGTGGATCCCTCATCCTGGACACAAAGTTGACCAGGAGCAACTGCTGGCGGCTCAAGAAGTCCGCCTGCCAATTCTCTACTCTCGGAATGAAAACTGCTGATAGGCACGGAACATTCCTTTCTGCCCAAGTTAGATATGGTTCACCTCCCTGTGCTGCGAGACTCCTGGTGCCCCCTTGGTGATTGATGTAAGCCACAGCTGTTGCACTGTCGGATTGAATCCTGACAGGACAACGCCGGAACCTGAATGTCCAGGCCTTTAGATCCAGACCTGCTGCCCGGATCTCTAGTCCTTTCTGTCCTTGACCACTGTCCCTGGACAGTTGTCCTTTCTAGCACTGCTCCCCAGCCTCAAAGGCTGGCATCTGTCGTTACCACCTTCCAGATAACTGGTCTGAAGGATTTTCGTTTCAGCATATTCTGGGTTAGTAACCACCAACTGAGGCTTTGGGACACCCTTTGGGACAGCCACATTGGCAAGTCTGAAGCTTGAATCGTTTTGTTCCAAGCAGACAGGATATTGTTTTGCTACAGTCTCGAATGGAACTGGGCATAGGGAACTTTTTTGAATGAAGCCACCATCTTTCCTAACAACTTCATGCAAAGACGAATAGAGGGATCTCCTTTCAACCTGACCATCTGCACCAGCTCTTTTATGGAGTTAATCTTTGCCTGAGGCAAGAACACCTTTTTCTGAGCTGCGTCTATGATCAGACCCAAGTACTCCAGCCTTTTTAGCGGTTTTAAAGGAAGACTTTAGGCTGAGAATCCAACCTAGACTGGTTGTAATGCGCACGCTTTGCTCCAAACGAGCCACCGACTGATCTATTAGCAATAGATAGTCTAGGTACGCCAAGACTGTTATGCCCCGTGCCCTTAACCTGGCTAGAGGTGGGGCCAGAACTTTTGTAAACACCCGGGGTGCTGTAGCTAGCCTGAAGGGCAAGGCTACAAACTGAAAATGATGCTGTTCTATCTTGAACCGCAGAAACCTTTGGTGAACGGGAAATATAGGAACATGCAGATATGCATCCCTGATGTCGATAGACACCAGAAGTTCTCCTCCTTGTAAGATAGAAGCCACTGACCTGATCGACTCTATGCGAAAGGAGCGGATCTTCAGGAACTGATTTAGATTCTTTAGATCTAGAAGGGGTCTGACATCTCTATTCGGTTTTGGTACTGTAAACTTTGCTCTTCTGTGGGGATTTGTATGATCACCCCTTGAGCCAGTAATCGGTCTAGTGCCCGAAACAGAGATGGCCTTTTCCCTGGATCTTTGGGAACGTTTGACCTCAGAAAACGAGACGGTGGAAAGTCCCGAAATTCTAGTTTGTACCCTAGAGACAATGTGGAGATAACCCATCTGTCCTGAATTTCCTCTTGCCAGACTTCGGAGTATTGCAGAAGTCTTCCCCCCACTCTGGCGAGGGGGGGCGCCCCTTCATAATGAGGCTTTCGAATTCTGTTTTGCAGGTTTCTGCCCCCAGGACTTCTTTTGTGCCTGGGCCTGACCCTGAGGCTTTCCTCTAGTGTCTTACGGTGGAGGCCATCGCCCCTGGCGCAGGAGAATGAGTCCGCTTGAATGAAGGGCGTTTATTCCTTCTCTTAACTGGCAAAAGAGTAATTTTCCAACTTGAAATCGTTTGGGTGTATTTGTCCAAATCATCCCCAAAATAGCCGATCCCCATGAAAGGGAACACCAGGAGCTTTTTGCACGGTGCTTCGGTTGACCAATTTTTTAACCACGGGATTCTACGCATGTGTACTAGCACAAGGCGGCACGCCTGGTGAATAGAAGCTTTAATGACGTCTATGGCAAAACATAATGCTCTTGGTAGTTGGGCCAAATCCCGGGCTTGCTGTACAGGAACCTCTTTAAGGGCTAAACTGGTCCTTTAGGGATTGACAGATGCCTATTGCAGCGACTGCAGGCTGAGTAACGGCACCTGCTAAAGAAAAAGAGGATCTTAACAGGAATTCCAACCTTTTACGTGTTGGATTCTTAATCATTTGAGCATTGTCTACTGGACAAGTTAGGCTTTTATTCACACTGGAAATCGCAGCGTCAACTTCAGGTACATTCCATTTTCGGTGACTTTCTCCTCCATGGGATATCTCTTTGGAGGGAGAAAATGCTTATCCGGGTGATCCCATTCAGTAAAAATAAGCTGTTCTATTAATGCATGGACAGGAAATGCATGCAAAGGCTGTGAAGGTTTTAAGGAACCCAAGGAAGAAACCGAACTTTCAGCTGACTCCATTAGGGGTAGCTTGAAAGTGGAATGAAGCATTTCCGTAAGGGACTGTACCAGCAATTTCTCAGATTGTGAAGCTGAAAAAGGTTCATCCTCTGATGTTTCCTCTGCAGAGGAGTAATCGGTTTGTCATTCCTCCTGATCGCCTGAGGGTAACACCTCATCCTCTACCCACTGTCCCCTTGGCAAAGGGTCTAAGGTGGGGGAGGGGGATCTAACATTTTTCCCATCCGTTTGGATGGAGGATGCGATTAAAGCTGCTAATCTTCCCTCTAGGCCCAGCAGGGCGGAGGAAAAGGCATCTTCAGTCAGTATACAGGGGCTGAGATGTGAGAAGCAGCTGCACCACAAATTTGTTCCAATGACTCACCCTGGCTTGCCATATCTGGCATTTCAGGCGAGGATGACAGTGGAGGCAAGACTGCAGTTCCTAGCGCCTGAGGTGAAATCTTTGGTACCTTTTTGGTCTTTGTGGTGTCTTTTTTGGCAGGCATAGTCCTAAGCACAAAAAGCAGAGGCACTATTTAAATGCACTAATCGCTGAACATAGTCTGACAGTGTAATGCCGCTATACAAGTTCAGCCAGGTGCTGGGAAAAATGTCCTTTCCATATTAGGAATGCCCTTTGCAGGCCTTACGTGCCCCACCGCTCCTGTGTCCCGAGTGTAGCCAGGCTTGCTTCTCCTCGCTATCAGCCGAGGAGAGACTGCTCCAGTTAATCTCTTAAGCCTGTGCTTGCGCCATGCATCCTTGTGGACGCTACATCCTACACACGGCGCCGCCCCCTCCGCCAACCCCCCTTCATTTGAAATTTAAAAAAACAACGTTCCTGCACGCGGCCATTATGGGGGCGGGGGGGGAGGCAGAGCCTAATGACGCCAAGCAGGAAGAAAAAAACCTGTGGATCCAAAAATCAGGACCTCCGGGGGGTATTGCAAGGGGGTAACAACGATTGCCGATTCCCTAACCCTCTTGGTCACTTCAGGGGGGAGAAAAGCATGGCAGATCTCTTACCTCAAGAGGAATCCCCCTGTGCAAGCTGCTGCGGCCACACACAGACTGATACTGAGCTGAAGTGAAGACAACAGATTAAGGTATGTGTATATACTCCCTCTAGTGGAGAATTAAGGCATGACAACATTTTTCCCTAAAGGAGAAAACCATAGGTGGACTTTTATAGTTCCTAGACTTCTTCCCTTACCCCGGCTGCAGGATTTTGCTGAATTAACAGACCGATCCAACCTTCACCCATAACGGCGGGCTATGTTAGCAAACCTTCAACGACCAAGTCCCTTTTTTTCGGGGTTCCACTCCCTTGGACCTGCAATAGCACCCTGCCAGGAAAAACTTTAGGTAATGTAAGCATGACCAAAGCCCTGGGTCCCGGGGTCCAGCCCTGCAAGGAGAGGCGTTACAGGCAAAACCTTGTGCTTCGTATATGAGGCCCAGGTACCATCCACCTCGGCGTCAGTGGCACTTTGGATGGATTTGGTCTGTGGAGGCTATCTAAATCCAGCAAGGATCCCTCCTGGAGCTCCTCAGAGCACATCTTCACTCGTGACCAACACCTTAGACACTGGCAAAAAAACTGGAGGTACTCTCGGTAGGAGGAAGGGTTATATAGAGAGTGAACTTCCTGTACTGGGTATACCAGTGTCCATCACCTGAAGGTGCCTATATACCCCCATAGTGATTACTATGGTGCTTTGTGTCCCGTGATGTACGATAAAGAAAAAAATATGTTTTATTTTTCAGTGGATCAAAAACGCTAAAAAATGCCTGTGAGCAGCGTTTATCAGCGTTACTAGTTTAGAGGTTTTTTACAGTCAAAAAACACCCCATTCAAATACAATTGATAACAGCCTATGTGTGCATGGACACATAGGATAACATGATGGGGAGTTTATTGACTGTAGAAAAAAAATGTCTGAAGCCAAAAACAGCAACTGTGAAAACGTCCAGTGCACATGAGGTCTAACAAGGACTTTAGCCAACCTTGCTTTAAATCCTTGCCTTTTTCTACAATGTTGATATGGAGAAAAGCTGCACTTGATGAGAAGAGTGTTCAGTGCAAGATTTTGCCATCACAGGACAGATTTCCTGCACTGAATCTGATGACTACACTGGATAGATTTCCTTAAAGCAGTGGCATACCCGCAATTTTTTTTTTTTTTTTTAACCCTGTAAAGCAAAAGGCATAATGAGCTAGTATGCACCGCATACTAGCTCATTATGAAATACTTACCTTAGAACGAGGCGTCAGTATCTTACCTGGTCCACGCCGAGGGAGCTGTCATGTTGCCTCGGCGTGTCTTCCGGGTATCGCGGTTCCAGCGCTGTGAGTGGCTGGAGCCGCGATGTCATCACTCCCGCGCATGCGCGCGGGAGATTTCTTACTCGGCAAGGTCCGGCAGCTGCCGGGCTTCAGCCGAGAATCCCCTGTGCGCATGCGCCGCTGCAGTCAGCGGCGCATAGCAAGGGGAATATCTCCTAAACCGTAAAGGTTTAGGAGATATTTTTTTTTACCTACAGGTAAGCCTTATTATAGGCTTACCTGTAGGTAAAAGTCAAAATAAAGACTATACAACCGCTTTAACTTCTTGTCCTAATGACCCCACAGGACAACTTTCCTGCACACCTTGTCCTGACGACCACAGAGAACAGATTTCCTGCATGCCTGGTCTTGTTGACCCCACAGGACAGATTTTTTGTAATTCTTGTCCCAGTTATTCTAAACGACAGATTTCTTCTACTTCTTGTCCCAGTGAACCAACAGTACAGATTTCCGCTACTTGTTGTCTAGATAACCACCACAGCATGAATTTCTAACTTTGTCAGGATGACCCCGCAGGATTGAATTTTCACCACTTCTTGTTTATGACCACAGTTAGGGAACAGAATCTCATCAAACAGGGAACATAAAAGCAATAAAATAATAAAATGGGAAGCTTGTAGTGTGCAGTGCAATCAGCGAAGCATTTTCAGTACAAGAAAGGAGACTGTAGAACTGTGAAGGATTGAAGGTAGGGCCTGGATTTCAGCTTTAACATGCCCAATTCCTATAAGCCCACTGCAGCAAACTCATCCACTTCGTTGCCTCCTGTACCGTAAAACCCTCATAACCCTTCTACTCCTCACTTAACCTTTATAAGCCAACGCCCCACAACATATGTCGTTTCCTTCACAGGAAGCATCTTTCAGAGTTCAACCACCTCTAATGACATAAGGAGTAGTAATCGATTCTGCTGTTCAAAGTGCATTTTCCATAAAAATAGGTCCATTTTGACACTTACAGACCCCTAGCTGTGTTAGCCAGTCAGAGAGTGGGAGTGCACAGCATATCAATCGATCAGCACAGATTAGCTGTAAGTTTGACTTTGACCCTGGGGAGTGCATTTTTTAAGAGTGATTGCAATGAAGGAGGTGTCTGAAAATGGCTAGGTGGCTATCAACCCTACCAATAGCCAAGGCTTAGTTGAACCTGGAACCTCTGCTGCCCTTGTTCCTACACCTCTGTAGGATAATAGTTTTGTTCATCATTCTGTAGTTTCTGTATAAATGTATTGCTCTAAGGCAGGAACTGTATAGTTCTTGAATAAAAAAAAAAAAGCCAATGGGTTTTTAAGCCTTCAAATTTTTATCTACATTTGCAATCTGAAACCAGTGCAAACTGACCAATGAAAAGATGAAGAAACAGCTATTGGTCGATCTGGATGGACTAGTGTCTTTTTTTTCAACCAGATTAATAATGTAACTATGTAGCTGGAAGTCCGATTTAGAAACTCTCAGGAATAGGAGAATAAATGCTTTACTGAATAATACCAAACAAAATAAGAAACATAAAACACAATCTAAAAACTTGGTTTGCCCCATAGTATGCATTTTCTACATGGTGAAATGTTCTGGTAATAGACTTCTGTGTGAACATGGCCGAGAACATCCTTGAAGGACTTAATCACAATGGTAGCTCTTAAAGGTTGGAGATTGCGCTAGACTCACTCACTCAGTTGAGGATCTGTGAGTGGGTGATGGTGGGGGGGGGGGGGGGGGGGGGGGGAGTTGGGAGAGTTTGCTCCCAATAATTCTGGCCCAACTTAACGGAAGGGAAGCGGTGGGCCCTTTTTGGGGGGCTTGGGCTGCTACCTCTGGGTATGGCCACAAGGCCGTTTCCACGCATACTTGTAGGGGTAGGTAAACAATATCCAATTAGAAGCAAAATAAAAAGGTGAATATGTAGTCAATTTATTGAAAGTAGCAAAAACGTATCAAGCCAACACGTTTCGGGGAAACAAAGTCTCCCCCCTTTGCTGCCACCGCCAAATGAACCAGCAACTGTCCAGCCCTAAAGAAGGGGGGAGTCATGGAGACGCTATCCAATATCATGGTTTGGACGTATAGCCTCGATCAAAATGACCATACTACCTAAAATACTGTATTGCTTCATGACCCTCCCAGTGCCCATCCCACCAGCACAGCTTAGAAAACTCCAGACAGATCTTTTAAATTTTACATGGAACTACAAGCAGCACCGCGTAGCTCGCTCGATACTTTATGCCTCCTGGAACGAGGGGGGGGGGGGGGGGTTTAGCTTTCCCAAACCTCATCCGCTACTACCATACTGCCCAGTTGAGAGCAATCGCATCCTGGGTCACTCTTCCGGCCTACAATCAATGGAACCAAATAGACAAATTATGGATAGCCCCCATCCACTCAAACAATTTATTGTGGAACGCAAATGCTGATCTCCCTTCCACATTCCTATGACACACTATGAGCTTACTGTGCTCCATATGAAAACAACTGCATCATAGCAACCCCCTCCAAACCGAGGCCTCCTTAGTCACAGCCTTTCTCTATAACCCTAAGTTACCTAAAAGCTTAACCCACCGAACGATCTCACCCTGGTTACAGAAGAATCTCTTCCACTACGGACATCTAGTGAACCCGGTAACTAGGGTATTACTACCCTTCGACGAACTTAGAACCAAACATGACCTCCCCCACACTGCTTTCTTGGTGTACCTCCAGATACGGCACTACGCTCTTACCATCGCCCTGACCCTACAGTTCTCCACACTCTCCCCATTTTAAAGAGTGGTCCTATCTGGCTCTTCACAGAGAGGACTGATCTCGGATATATAAAGAAATTCTAAACTCAAAATGGGAAGAAAATCTTGGAGAAGAATTGTCTTCTGAACAATGGAGAACTGTATGGTCTTGTGCAGCTAAAAGCTCTATATGTACACTTTACAAAGAAAACACCTACAAGGTGCTCCTGGGCTGGTACCCAACACCATCTCGCTTACGCGCCATATACCCTTCAGCCTCGGATCGCCGTTGGAGATGCCATCAACACCGGGGCACGCTATTCCATATTTACTGGAACTGCCCAGATCTTCAGCCCTACTGGCGTTCGGTACAGGGCCTTCTCCAGCAGTTGTCTGAGGTATAGATCCCCCTCTCTCTTAAGCTGTTTCTACTCGGCCTTCTCCCTCCTAAACTTCCCCGACTAACAAAAAAACTCACCACACACATACTCACAGCGGCAAGGTGCTTAGTGGGGTTGCACTGGAAAAACCAACACCCCCAACACTTTCGGACCTCTATGGCAAAATTAAAGACGTAGAACTCATGGAGTCTATGTTTGCCCGCAGAGAAGATCGTATGGCTAGACATATGGCAGAATGGGGGGCTTGGTACCTCCGGGTGGAACGCCCTTAGTGGATGGGACAATCCCCGCCATGTGAACCGAGTCTGCGCAGGACCCTCGAGTGACGAGTCTAGCTGGTTGGAAAAACTCTACTATACACTTAACCTCCTCCCTCGATCCCCCCCTTTCTTTCCTTTGGTTTCTTTTTTTGGAAATGCAGACCGAGCAAAAATAGGATAATTTTCACCCTGATAGTATGTATAACTGTCGACTGAGACCCGACTATAGGCTTATAGGTATTACTACTGTGTTATGTTTACACTCTTTCTGAACCATATCTCAACCTCCTTCTACTAAGCGACTATGCCTTATGTTTGATAACTGCGGGATTCATCCACACCATCTACAGAAGTCTGTCGATCTATCATTACTTTCCATTTCCCTCTCTGTTTTATTTCATCAACCCCTCTTGTACCTGTGCCTTATATTTTTTGTATTGAAACGTTCAAAATTTTATAAAAATTGTCAATAAAAAAAAAAAAAAAAAAAAAAAGAAGGAGAAGGGGGAGTCTTTGTTCCCCCAAAACACATTGGCTTGATAAGTTTTTGCTACTTTCAATACATCGACTACATATGCACCTCTATTTTGCCTCTAGGTGGATATCGGGTGCTCTGTTTACCTACCCCTACTAATCACAATGGGACAGCTATAGGAAAGCTCTCCAGTAGGGGGACTAGCCTAGACCAGCCTTTGGTAGAATTTTAGGGTTCCTTCAAAGGTTACTAGGGGTTCCTAGATCTATAATGAACTAATCTTCCACATACACTAACCACCAATACAACAGGGAAATTTTCAACAGATCACCGATGTAATGGGTTACATCTACACTAAGCATATGAAAGGAAAAAAAAACTATTCATTTCTGTTGTGCTTATTTTATTACTGAAAATAATTTTGCCATATACAGAAGGAGGTTGTTATAATAATGATCTGCCCTGGATGTTAAATACTTTAGTTATGCCACATTCTTTACTCTTTTATATACAAATTTCTACAACCTACTGATAAAGCTAATGCATCATGTGATGTAGGTATAATCACTTTTAGCAGCGATCACCCAAGAGTTTATTAAAAGGTTCCTCCAGGGTTAAAAAATTATTAAAAAAGTGATTTTACACCCTCTGGACTTTCTTTTTTTTTTTTTTTTTTTATTCCAATCTTTTTATTAATAGTAATATAAAATAGTTACATACTTTTCGTGGCATATTGTATTTAAAGTGCAAATAGCAAAGACAATGAGACATATTACAAAGGCAAAAAAATAGAGCTAAATACCTCGTATTTCTGCTGTGCGCTGTGGTAAATACAAACAGTAATAAATATGTAAGTAGTAATAACTTACAGTGTGCTATTTCCCCCCCCCCTTTTTTCCTTTACCCTTTCCTTCCCTACTCTTCCCACCCTTTATCTACTACCCGTCTTACCACCCCCCTCCCTTCCCTTATAAACAGCTCAAAGATTAAATTCCTTAACGCTAGGACTTACGGCGTGCTACAACTGTCTAAGCCCCGGTGAGGCCTGTTCCTACACCCATATTTAACTGATTTGAGGCATTATTCGCCCCCGCACTCGTGAGGGGTTCCGAGGTAATTGTTTCAAAATAGGTGTCGAATGTTCAGCTCCTGGAGCCAGAGCTTCCATATGCCAAGAAACTTACTGTAGTTTCCTTTTTTAGTGTATACTGTCCTTTCTGTCCAGACCAAGGAGTCCATTGTTTTAAGCCATTCCCCTATAGTTGGGGGGTTTGTTGAGAGCCAGGATTGTGCTATCAGCTTTCTCGCTTGGTATAGACATCTTACTATGGCAGTGGTTGTGCTGGTGTTTCCTATGTTAGCTCCCACTAACCCCAACACACACACCTTAGCGTCTAGTTCCAAGTTTACCTTGAATCTACGGTTTATTGTCCCGACCACTTCCGACCAGTATCTTACCAATTTTGGACATCTCCAAACCATGTGTATGAGATCTCCTGACCAATAACACCTGGGGCATCGGTCGTCTGGTCTACTCCCAAACCTATACAATCTTCTAGGAGTGTAATATGCTCTATGTAGAAGGAGGAGGTGTGAGGCCTTCTGTGACGGAGAGACGGACACCGTCTGCCCAAGTTCCAGTATTTTTTTCCACTGGGCGTCCGTCAACTCCCCCACATCCGCCTCCCATCCTTCTCAAGACCCGAGGGGCACGCCTTGAACCAGAATCTTGTCCAATAGCTGCGTATACACATCTCCAATCAGCCCCTTGGCGTTTGTTGCTTTAACTATTTTATTAAGAAGCGGTGTTTTACATCGCTTCATAGGGGAGGACCTAAATTGGGTATTCAGTGCGTGCCTGATCTGTAGATAATTATAGAATATATTGTATGGAACTCCGAATTCCATTCTCAGTTCCATAAAGGATTTCAAGTTAGTGTCGCTGTACAGCTGAGCCAATCTATGGATTCCGTAGTTTTCCCAAACGGGGTTCTTTTCTATAGCCCTTAATTCCCCCAGGGATTCGTTAGACCATATGGGTGAAAACTCAGTAATGCCTCTATACCCCATGATCTTCTTTACTGTCTGCCAGGTCTTATTTACTAATTTATATGTTGGCAACTTTCTCTGGAGTGAGCCCGCCTCTAGTGCATCCGCCAAGCGTCTGTGTGGGCTACCTTCTAGCATTATTTTATTACTAGCGCTTACTTCGCCCAGGGATTCGCAGCCCCCTAAATGCTGCATTTGAGCAGCTAAATAGTAACCATATGGATGGGGAATTGCCAATCCTCCTTCCCAGATAGGTCGCTGCAATGTCTGCAATTTGATCCTAGCCTGACCCTTCTTCCAGATAAGTTCCCTAAATAGAGAGTTTATTTTCATGAACCATTTTCTCCCGATCCATACCGGGGAGTTATGGAGAATATAAAGTAGTTGTGGCAACCAGATCATTCTAATCAGGTTTGAGCGTCCTGCCAGCGACAGAGGGAGCCGACACCAGATATCGCATTTCCTTCTAAACTTCTCAAGCAAGGGGGCCAAGTTATCTCGGATGTAGTTATTGGGATCCCTAGTCATTACTATTCCCAGGTACTTTATCTTATCAGTTACTTTTAACCCAGGGAGACCATCAGGGAGGGGGTTATTGATTAAGTCGATCTGTAGCAATGAAGATTTATCCCAATTAACTACTAGGCCCGATACCTTCCCAAATCCTTCTACCAGTTGCATCGTTTTTTCCAGAGATGGGCCCATATCCCCCAGGAATACCAAGACGTCATCTGCGTAAAGTGCGACTCTTTCTTCGCTACCCTTCCTCCTAAAACCCCGCAGGCCTGGTGCCCTTCTTATAGCCTCCGCCAGTGGCTCCATTGCCAGAGCGAACAGGAGGGGCGATAATGGACACCCCTGTCTTGTGCCCCTCTCTAGTGTCAAACTATCTGTATACTCGTTGTTAATCTTTAGCTTAGCTGATGGGCGGCTGTACAAGATTTTTACCCAGTTGATAAAAATCGGGCCAAACCCAAATTTGTCCATTATTCCCCAGAGGTAGCCCCACTCCAAGCTATCAAATGCTTTAGAAATGTCCAGGGACATGATGGCTCTGGCGTCCCTGTCTGCAACTGGGGTCTGCAGATTCAGATATGCTCTCCTAATATTGACACTGGTAGACCTATGGGGGATAAATCCTGCTTGGTCTGGATGTACCAGGTTATTAATACATTTACTTAGCCTAGTTGCTAGTACCTTTGCTAGGATTGTAATGTCCGAGCAAAGCAAAGAAATTGGTCTGTATGACGCTACATCCAGTTGGTCCTTCCCTTCCTTATGAATAAGTATAATATTAGACTCTGTCATTGAGGCGGGGAGACCACCTTCTATAAACGCCTCCTCTAGTGTCCTCAAGAGAGTGGGGAGCAGGATCCCCCCATAATATTTATATATCTCCAGGGGGAGTCCGTCTGGGCCTGGGGTCTTATGATTAGGCATAGCAGCCACAGCGCTCCTTAATTCTTCTAGGGTTATAGGGGATTCTAAGTTATCTTTATCTACTGTAGTTAAGGTAGGTAATACCAATCCCTCCAGTAGTATATCCAGCTCTCCTCTTGCTGTAGGCTGTTTTGACTTGTACAGGGAGCTGTAGAAATCAAAGAACATCTCCTTGACTTTCACAGGATCCGTCACGATTTCCCCATTTGGGGATCTAATCGCAGAGATTGTTGAGGTCGGGGAGTTGGAACTTGCCACTACGGCCAGCATTCGGCCCACTCTTTCCCCCTCCTCAAAGAACCTCTGCCTCTGGAAAAATCTTTTATTTTCAGCTTTTCTCATTATTACCGCTTTAAATTCCTGTTGTTTCCTAATCCACAGCTCCCCTAGCTCTATAGTGGGGCCCAGAACATATTGCCTCTCCAGCTCCATAACCTCATTTCTAATGCAATCTTCCTGCATTCTTGTTTTCCGCTTTACCCTTGCTATTTGCTGAATTAGAAGCCCTCTGAGAAAGGCCTTTAAAGCGTCCCAGACCACTCCCCCTGCCGCTGTACCTGAGTTACATACCATAAACTCCTTTAGACTAGTAGAAATTTCTTCCATGCTCCCTATTACCTCTAACCATACTGGGTTTACTGACCAAGGCCTATGTATTTGTCTATCACTGGTGCACATCACCAGTTTTAAGGGCGAGTGGTCTGATAGTCCTCTTGGGCCGTATTCTATTCTATGTACTAGGGGGTGCGCTTCCTTATTGCCTATGGCTAGATCTATTCGGGATAGTGTGTGGTGTGTCCCTGAGTAACAAGAGTATTGTCTAATGTTTGGATTACGAATTTTCCATAGATCGCACCACCCCACTTCCTCTAGAAACTGCCCAAGCCTACCCTCCATTGCCCTCACTGTCCGGGTACCAGATGGGAGTCTATAATGCCGACTATCGAGGACTGTGTTAAAATCGCCAACCAGGATCAACGGAATCCCTATCTTGTTCTCCATATATTCCAACAGGCAATATAGAATTTCCAACTTACTTGGAGGAGGAATATATATATTTGCAATAACAAATTCTCTACCGTCTAACAGGCAATGCAAAAAAATATAGCAGCCCAACGTGTCGATCCGAGCGCCTCTGCAGGTGAACGATACCCCTTTTTTAACCAATATACTCACTCCTCTCGAGTAGGAAGAGTAGACAGAATGGAATTGCGTCTGAAATTTCCTACCCCCAATTCGTATCCTGGTTTCACTTGTCAAATGCGTCACCTGCAGACAGATCAGATCAACACCCTGGGCCTCCAGCTCTGATAATACGGCAGTTCTCTTATCAGGATCACCTAAACCCCTAACATTCCATGATCCTACTCCAACTAGACTAAGCATCAGAGAGAAAATGAGATATTTTTAACACAAAATAAAAAAAAAAAAAAAAAAAAAAAAAAACCCACCATCTTGTGCAATATAAAATATAAACCACTTTTTAAACCCCAACCGTACACGTCAAATTTCTTAATATTTGTTGTGACTCCTCTGTAATTCCTAGGTCCGCAATCAGTGCTGGAACTATATTTTAGGGGCGTGAGGGGCGGAGGGAGAAGGCAAATACCCTTCCCCTCTTGTCTCCCCCATGCCCCCAATACTCCAATTCTTTCCGCACGCGTGTATAAGTAATACAAACCCTTATTTAAAAATTGTTGCCCTCCCCCCGCCCCTGCTTCTGTTTACTAATGTGTTTAAGTCCCATATGGGGAATAATTAGCTCTTTACCCCGTGACCTCTCCTTACCCCTCCCGTGCCTATTTCGGCTAGCCCTAGGAGCCTTTATTGTGACCCATTCTAACCCATACCTCCGTATCACAACTAATAACAACCATACCCACCCGTCGACCTCCGCCTGCCCCCCCCCCCCCCCTGTTTTCTAACATCTCCCTTAAGGGGAGCCCTAAAGCAAAAGAACAAAAGAAAATCAAACCACCCCACAACCTCAATCGTGTACCAACACACATTTAAGACTTTCTCCCACTCCCCACACTCCCCCCGCCTCCAGCTCATGCTGAAAAAAAAAAAACAAAAAAAACAAAAACCCTCCCCCAGCCCCCCAACCCCATCCCTTATTTAACTTTTAATAATACAGTGTTTTGTCCTCTTTTTCATTTTCCTCTTTCACATCTCTCCCGATTTCCTAGATTTACAGTGCCTTGCGAAAATATTCGGCCCCCTTGAACTTTTCAACCTTTTGCCACATTTCAGGCTTCAAACATAAAGATATAAAATTTTTATTTTTTCTGAAGAATCACTAACAAGTGGGACACAATTGTGAAGTGGAACAAAATCTATTGGATTGTTGAAATTTTTTTAACTAATAAAAAAATGAAAAGTGGGGCGTGCAAAATTATTCGGCCCCCTTGCGTTAATACTTTGTAGAGCCACCTTTTGCTGCGATTACAGCTGCAAGTCGCTTGGGGTATGTCTCTATCAGTTTTGCACATCGAGAGACTGAAATTCTTGCCCATTCTTCCTTGCAAAACAGCTCGAGCTCAGTGAGGTTGGATGGAGAGCGTTTGTGAACAGCAGTTTTCAGCTCTTTCCACAGATTCTCGATTGGATACAGGTCTGGACTTTGACTTGGCCATTCTAACACCTGGATACGTTTATTTGTGAACCATTCCTTTGTAGATTTTGCTGTATGTTTGGGATCATTGTCTTGTTGGAAGATAAATCTCCGTCCCAGTTTAAGGTCTTTTGCAGACTCCAACAGGTTTTCATCCAGAATGGTCCTATATTTGGCTGCATCCATCTTCCCCTCAATTTTAAACATCTTCCCTGTCCCTGCTGAAGAAAATCAGGTCCAAACCATGATGCTGCCACCACGATGTTTCACAGTGGGGATGGTGTGTTGAGTGTGATGAGCTGTGTTGCTTTTACGCCAAACATATCGTTTTGCATTGTGGCCAAAAAGTTTGATTTTGGTTTCATCGGACCAGAGCACCTTCTTCCACATGTTTGGTGTGTCTCCCAGGTGGCTTGTGGCAAACTTTAGACGAGACTTTTTATGGATATCTTTGAGAAATGTCTTTCTTCTTGCCACTCTTCCATAAAGGGCAGATTTGTGCAGTGTACGACTGATTGTTGTCCTATGGACAGACTCTCCCACCTCAGCTGTAGTTCTCTGCAGTTCATCCAGAACGATCATGGGTCTCTTGGCTGCATCTCTGATCAGTCTTCTCCTTGTCTGAGCTGAAAGTTTAGAGGGACAGCCAGGTCTTGGTAGATTTGCAGTGGTCTGATACTCCTTCCATTTCAAAATCATCGCTTGCACAGTGCTCCTTGGGATGTTTAAAGCTTGGGAAATCTTTTTGTATCCAAATCCGGCTTTAAACTTCTCCACAACAGTATTACGGACCTGCCTGGTGTGTTCCTTGGTCTTCATGATGCTCTCTGCGCTTTCAACAGAACCCTGAGACTATCACAGAGCAGGTGCATTTATACAGAGACTTGATTACACACAGGTGGATTCTATTTATCACCATCAGTCATTTAGGACAACATTGGATCATTCAGAGATCCTCGCTGAACTTCTGGAGTGAGTTTGCTGCACTGAAAGTAAAGGGGCCGAATAATTTTGCACGCACCACTTTTCAGTTTTTTATTTGCTAAAAAAGTTTAAAATATCCAATAGATTTCGTTCCACTTCACAATTGTGTCCCACTTGTTGGTGATTCTTCACAAAAAATTTAAATTTTATATCTTTATGTTTGAAGCCTGAAATGTGGCAAAAGGTTGAAAAGTTCAAGGGGGCCGAATACTTTTGCAAGGCACTGTATAAGTTCTTTTTGTGGTCCTCAAGCCATGCTGAGGCCTTGTCAGCTGCATCAAAGAAATAGACTGTCCCCGAGGCTTCTACACGCAGTCATGCTGGGTATAACAAAGCGTATGGGACTTTATGAGACCGTAAAGCACGTTTCACCTCCACAAAGCCTGCCCTTCTTTTTTGCAAGTCCGGGGAATAATCAGGGTACAGTGAAATCCTACTGCCGTTATGAAAAATATCTCCTTTCTCACTAGATCTTTGCATTAGCGTCACCTTGTCCTTATAGCAGAACAGCTTAAGAATCATTGGTCTAGGGCGTCCTCCTGATGCGGTAGGCCTGGTGGGAATTCGATGCGCCCTCTCAATAGCAAAGTAAGGTGAGAAAGTATCGGACCCAAATAGCCCCTTAAGCAGATTTTCCATATATACCTCAGGGCGGGGGCCCTCACTTCCCTCAGGGAGGCCCAGCACCCTAACATTGCATCTGCGCATCCTATTCTCTATTTCGTCCATTTTGTTTCTATACATTTCAAACTGTGTTTGTATACTCTTAAATTCCCGTTGCATTGGAAACACTGTGTCCTCAAGTTGACTCAATCTTTCTTCTATAAGGGTAGTCCTTTCTAGAACTTTCTGAAGTTCCTGGCTCATAGAACGTAGTTCTACCTTAAGGCCCCCTAGTTGGTCACACAGGTCATTCAGGGACCCCTTACATGAATTAACTGCAGTTAGTACTTCCTTTAGTGTAGGTTCTGGTTCAACAGTTATACTGGGGTCAGGTGGAACACCACTGGCTGGTACAGTTCCTTTCTCCATGGGAGCTAGCTCTGGGCTTTTTTTATTTGTTGTAGTTTTAGTGCTAGCCGGTAGTACGGCTGGAGCTGCTGACATTCTGCCCACGCTTTTCCGATCCCCAGACGGGCCTGTCTGTGTCTTCTCGTGAGGCAATTGATTACCTTTAACGGGGGTATGTGCAGGGGTATGTGCAAACTTTTCTAGTTTTGCTGCAGCTGTCGCCGCCGCAGAAGCTGATGCTGCTAGGTTCCCCTTTTCCTTAACAGAGCGGGCAACCTGTGTTGTTGTGTTTTCGTGTAGCTGCTGGGGCTCCTCACCCTTCTTCCTGGTCATCATTGGGGACGCTAAAAAAGCAGGATTTCAACAGTGGTTTGCCCCTTATCTGCTGATTAATATGCCCAGATGCTGCCACTGCCGCCCCCTTGCAGCCCACCCTCTGAGATATACGTGACGTCCTTTGAACCCACAGCTGGGGCTTAATTGGACTTTTACTTTCTTCTTTTTTTTCCTTTTTCCTTTTTTTTTTTCCTCCTTCTCCCTCTTTTCTTCTCTTATTCCTTCCCCCTTTAACAAGCGATTTCCTTGCCTCTTTACGTTCTTCTCTGCTCTCCTCTTCCCTCTCTCCCCTTGCTCTTCCTTATTTTGCTTTTTCAATTACTCTCTTTGGAACTACTGTACAACTGAATGGCATTAACAGGTATAACAGGGCACAGCTTTAACCGGATACCATGCAGTCCACCTCTATAGCCCCAGGGCTTTTAAACTGTGCCTAAGTGTTCTCATACCTGTCCTGTAGTATTTTCAGAGCTGCACGCTCTCTCCACGTGTGTGTCTATTGCTGTAGCTGGCGTCTACTGCTATAGCTGTGGCTGAAGCAAGGGGAGGGAGGCTGGGACCGGAGCGGAGCGTCTCAGCTGTCACTCCCGAGTCTCTGTCCGGATCATCGAAAGTTTTCACAGCGTTGCCAGGCGACCAGTCCGGCGGCGACGGGGGGGGGGGGGGGGACCTGCAGCGCGGCCTGAGCGCGGAATGCAGAGCAGGGACCAAGCCGATACACGGCAGCGCAATGCAGCACCCCCACTCCTGGAGGTAAGATGCGGCTGGCCGATCGCAATAGCCGTCAGATGGAGCGGTGTACACAAAGGCAAGCCAGGAAGTAAGCAGGCGGATAGCGGGCTAGGTTGAGCTGCTAGGGATGGGGCTGGGCAGCATGAAAGCCGGAGCTAGGAGGGAGCTCTCACACACACCCGCTCACAAAGACATCCGGTGACCCTCTGGACTTTCAGCAGCTAATTTAATCACTTACTGAGTATGCCATGTCTTTATTTTTTATCACACGTCTATGTTCCAGTTAAGCTAGTGCACAGTCACAGCCCCAGGTTTCCTGTTTCAGGGTGCCTACATTTTCTTGCAGCATCCTATGGTGCTACTCTTGCATGCAGGGACTAGAGTTGTGTTTTCCTGCGATGTGTGCATTCCTCCTCATCCGCCCGTTCTTCAACCTAACAGACTGATTCCAGATTGCACAGTCTATCGTTAACTCAATTTCAATGGTCATCTCATTTTAAGGAGATGTATACATTCTAAATGGGTGCAGAACCTTTGGGGTTTTTTTTTATATACCAATCCCATAGCTTCAAACTTTCTGACATGAAAGGGGCATCTTTTAGACCTCATTCACATGATTAGGGCTGGTCTGCGAATTCTGGTGGCAAGAATCAGTGGATTCTTGGAGCCAGAATCACCTTTATGTTTAGCTGCAGCCACTCTGCCCGTGTGAATAACGAGTTAACAGCAGCTGTGGCTGTCCGTGGGTAAATCCGGGTTCACACTGGCACGACAAACGCTCCAACATTGGGAGCTCATGTCGCATGATATGTGAAAATCAATGTTTCCCTATGGGAGCCATCTTAACTGGTCCGCCACAAGTAGGTCCAACTTTGAAAATGCTCCCTGCACTACTTTGATCCTACTTCAGCCCACTGAATATCACTGAAGTCAGATCAAAGTCGGATCGCAGGTCTTAACTGACCCGACTTTGGCATGCGACTTGTGCTCTGAGGATCTTGAAAGGGGAACTCCACGCCAAATTAAAAACAAAAAAAAACCCAACAGCACGGGTTCCCCTCCAATAGCATACAAGGCCCTTCGGTCTGGTATGGATTTTCAGGGGAACTCCCCACGGCGTAAAAACGGTGTTGGAGTCCCCCCCAAATCCATACCAGACACTTATCCGAGCACACAGCCCGGCAGATCAGGAAAGGGGGTGGGGACCAGTGAGAAGCCCCCCCTCCTGAACCGTACCAGGACACATGCTCTCAACATGGGGACAAGGTGCTTTGGGGCAGGGGGGCCCTGCGTCCCCCACCCCAAAGCACCTTGTCCCCATGTTGATGAGGACAAGGGCCTCTCCCCGACAACCCTGGCCGTTGGTTGTCGGGGTCTGCGGGTAGGGGCTTATCTGTATCTGGAAGCCCCCTTTAACAAGGGGGCCCCTAGATTCCGGCCCCCCACCCTATGTGAATGAGTATGGGGTACATTGAACCCCTATCCATTTACCTAGAAAAAAAACAAACATTACACAGGTTTTTAAAGTAATTTATTAAGGCAGCTCTGTTGTCTCTTCTGATTTCTTCTCCCCTCTCCGGCTCTTCTGCCTCCTCCACTGATGTCTTATGCCTCTGCCAGTTCTTCTCCGCTGATGTCTTCCATCCCTCTCCGGTTCTTCCCCCTCTGTCCGCTGTCTTCTCCGCTATCGTCTCACTCTTTTGCTGGGTCTTCTCCGCTGTCTTCTCCCTCTGTTCTTCTTCCAATGTTGTCTCAACACTCTCTCCCACTCTAATGTTGGGTGCGTGGTGTGCCACTACTTATATAGGCATGTGGCGGAGTCACCGGAGACCCGCCCTTATGACGTCACCGCCCATCACGCCCCGGGCGGTGACGTCATAAGGGGCGGGGCCACCGGATGATGTCACACAGTGACCCCGCCCCATGCCAATATAAGTAGTGGCACACCGCGCGCCCGGCATTAGAGCGAGAAGATAGCAGAGAAGACCCGGACCACAGGAGAAGAACCGGAGAGGGCTAGAAGACATCAACGGAGAAGACCCAGAGAGGGGAGAAGTTGAAGGAGACGCCAGAGCTGCCTTAATAAATTACTTTAACAGCCTGTATGCTGCCTTTTTTTGACACTTTTTTTCAGGTGACTGGGTAGGGGTACAATGTACCCCATACTCATTCACATAGGGTGGGTGGCCGGGATCTGGGGGCCGGGATTCTGATAAGCTCCCGCCCGCTAACCAACGGCCAGGGAAGAGGCCCTTGTCCTCATCAACATGGGGACAAGGTGCTTTGGGGTGGGGGGGGCGCAGAGCCCACCCCCTGCCCCAAAGCACCCCCCCATGTTGAGGGCATGCAGCCTGGTAGAGTTCAGAGGGGGGGGGGGGCGTTCGCTCGTCCCCACCCTCTTTCCTGACCTGCCAGGCTGTGTGCTCGGATAAGGGTCTCGTATGGATTTTGGGGGGGGGGGGGGGGACGTGACGACTCCCATGCAGTTTTTTTCGGCGTGGTTGGTTCCCTTAAAATCCATACCAGACCGAAGGGCCTGGTATGCTCTTGGAGGGGGAACCAATGCTTTTTTTCCCTTTTTTTTTTTATTTGGTGTGGAGTTCCCCCTAAAGATTCATAGCAGACACAGTGCCTGGTATTGTCAGGGATCAAAGTCGGATCCCTGTTCATTGAAGTCGGACACATGTCGGACTTCAAGTCGCAGGGCAAAGTCTGATCCAAAGTCGTACAACTGTTGTGTCGTACCAGTGTGAACCTGGCCTAAACATGCTGTGGTCAGAGACAGGTTATTGCCATTGGATGCAGAAAGATACATCCAGGCTTAGACATTTGTCCCTAACTGCAGGTAACCCCTACAAGCGTGGGCACATGCAAACAAACAAAGGCAGCTCCTCTCAACCTCAAGTAGCCGCCATTGTTCGCATACACCCATGATCCCAGCTGCAAGAATCTGCTGATTTTAGACTGATAGACTACTGTGCATGCCCCTAGTTACCCCTGTGAAGGAGGCCTTAGCACAAAGTATGTGGTCAAACACACTCCTCCACACCCCCAGTTAAAGCGGAAGTAAACCCATCCATAAAACAGTTTAATTCCCGGCAATGTTACACTCCCATTGGTTGTGCTCTCAACCAAACTGTCAAACCATCCAATGGCTGGTGTCATCACTGATCACATGTGCAGCGAGGAGACTTGAGTCCCCTCTCTGCTGAAAGTGGGTCACAGGAGTGTAAAACGAATTGCACTCCTGTGATCCATAGGAGAAGTACAGCCAAACGAATTTCAGCTGGAATTCTCCTTTAAAAGCACTGCAAGAGGTAAATTATTCTTTTTATCTAGGGTTCCCTTATATGCAGTTTTACCATGCCGTTACCCCTTCAGCCTGCTCACTTACAATAAGGGACTGCTGGACCTGCATTATACGTGACAAGGTCATGAATGTCGCTGCAGAAAGGAGCACCAAAAGGGAAGTGGCCCCGAGTACCAGGAGCATGTTTTAGGAGGACCGGATTGTGGACAATAGGATTAGAAACACCGCATAGAAAATAGAGAAATAGTTTCTCGTCACCGGTGTCCGTAGGAGAGATGGTTTCTCGTCACCGGTGTCAGTGGGAGAGATGGTTTCTCGTCACCGGTGTCAGTGGGAGAGATGGTTTCTCGTCACCGGTGTCAGTGGGAGAGATGGTTTCTCGTCACCGGTGTCAGTGGGAGAGATGGTTTCTCGTCACCGGTGTCAGTGGGAGAGATGGTTTCTCGTCACCGGTGTCAGTGGGAGAGATGGTTTCTCGTCACCGGTGTCAGTGGGAGAGATGGTTTCTCGTCACCGGTGTCAGTGGGAGAGATGGTTTCTCGTCACCGGTGTCAGTGGGAGAGATGGTTTCTCGTCACCGGTGTCAGGGGGAGAAATGGGGCCCCATCACTGGTTTTAAGGGGAGGAATTGGGCCCCGTCACTGGTGTCAGGGGGAGGAATGGTTTCCTATCATTGGTGTCCATTAGAGGATTAGCGCACCAAGGGCCAGATAAAGGCAAGCAAAGGGCCACAGTTTGAAGACCATTGGTTTAGAGCAAGAGGAAAGGAGGCGATACAACACCTCCTCGCCACCTGTCAAATGCGCACAAATTTCAGATCAGAGAGCAACGCTATAGTAAACTAGCCCTTAAAACAACGCTACACAAAAGGGCTTGTTTATACTTGCAACGCTCTTTAAAGGACAGTCTGCGGCGGATCGCTGTTCAGAGCGGTGCAGGGGCAGCTAATATGCATTCAAAAAGCAATACTGCTCCCTCCTGAATGCCTGCTTTTTTTGATAGCTGAATATGGTTTGGCTTGTGGTTGCTGTGCAGCCATATTCAAGTACACCCATGTTTGCCATGCTTAGAAGAAAAGCATGTATGTAACCTCGTCCGGGCATCTTAAGATGGGTGGCAAAAACACAGCTGTAGCCCCAAAAGCACAAGTGTACACTATGCCAAAACCAAGCTTTTGGCCCTTACAATGTGGGGGCCGGGGGAGGGTTTGCCCGCAGAGGTGTTTCTGTGCATCCCCGTGCAGGCAGTCCCATTGATGTAAATTAGGACACAATGGCTGGACACGCACAGCCACTGCCCCCAACTTGACAGTCATGTGAGTGTGAGGCCCCATATACAGCAGAGAGCAGGGGACCCCCGACCCCCCCCAATGTCTCCATAAAGGGGACCAGGAATTTGCTCATACTATCACATAGCTGGCTTGTTAGCCCCCATGTTATAGCTATAGGGTTCAATAAAAAAAAAAAAAAAGAAGAACAACAACAACAAAGTAAAAAAATTTAATATCAAATAAAGCGCACGCGTAAATGTGCACACAAGTCCCACCTATGTATTTAAACAGTGATTGCAGCACATATGTGAGGGATTGCTGTAACATCAGAGCAAAGCAATATTTCTTCTTCCTGAACATTGTACTCTGGGCCGGCGCTACCGCTAGGCAAACTAGGCAGCCAGGGCTGCTGGGAGGGAGGAGGTGGGGAACATCCGTGACGCACCTTTACCTAGCTCACAACAGCAGACAGCTCCGGTGCTGTAAATTTCAGCTGCTGCCTCCATACACTTCCATCTGCTCTCCCAACCCCTCCTCCCCTCTGTCAGATGCAGGGCAGACGATCGCCTTTCGTTTCTAAACACTCCCTTCGCTCCCTCCAGCATGCCCTATGAACAATCCCCTCCCATGGAGTACCACCTCTAGTCCAGCACAGAGGCAATCACCGCTAAACTGGAGGCAAGTGAGATGAGGGGGAGCCTGGGAGGAGCGGAGTCAGACCAAAGAGAGGGGCTGAGACCAGGGGGCAGGGCCAGCAGGCACAGGAGCATGGATGACGATCCTCAAAAGGAAGGTAGGGCAAGGCTTAGGTGTCTCATTCTGTCTTAGGCTTCATGCACACGAGACGCCAGTGCAAACTCTGCTGAACACGTTTTTAAAACCGGAAACAGCGTTTAGAAACGCCCATTTTGCCGCGTTTGCATGCCACATTTTACCGCGTTTGCGTCTAGAAGCGTCTGCAGAGCAGAGAATGACATTTTGCAACCCAACTTTGGGGCCCATATCTCAGGGCCACTTGGTGCTAGGAACTCCAAATTTGTGCTAACACAGTGGAACTAGCACAACACCATATCCAAATTTGAGGGTCTTAGCACTAAGTGAACCCGAGATATGGGGCCCCAAAGTCGGGTCGCAAGATGCAAGCACTTCTGCAGCAGAAAATGACATTTTCCGACCTGACTTTGGGGCTCCATATCTCAGGGTCACTTGGGGCTAGGAACCCCAAATTTGGATATGGTATAGTGTTAGTTCCACTCTATTAGCAAACCAAATTTGAGGTTCCTAGCACCAAGTGGCCCCGAGATATTGGACCTCAAATTCAGGTCGCAAAATGTCATTTTCTGCTGCAGTTTACAATCATATTTCTGTGTTTTCTGGTCCAAAAAATAGGGTTCCTTTAAAAACACTAATAAACGCAAACGTGGCTAAACGCGGTACCGGCGTTTAGCCGCATTTAGCTGCGTTTGGCGTCTGAAACGTGGAAAACGTTTGCGTCTGAACCCATTTTTTTGCTTCTGGAAAAACGACGTTAAACGCAACTGCCTAAAAACGCCAAAAAACGAGACTGTGTACATGGACACATAGGATAACATTGAATGGATTCAGGGGCAGTTGAAAAAAATTGTCTAACTGCCTCTGAACGCGCGTTTAACAGCGTCTCGTGTGCATGAGGCCTTACTGTCTGTGTTCTAATTGTAGAGCCTGCTGTATCATGGGGATGCTCTAGAGGTGATCACATGAAGAATAGATGGGGACAGAGAAGGGGACATAGCGCAAGGAAAAAAAAAAAAAAAAAAAGACAAGAGGCAGTTAAATAAGCTACATGAGGACAGAGCAAAGGAGATGGGGACAAAACAAAAGAAACCGACAATAAGGCCCCTTTCACACAGGGTTGACTTTGCTCAGAAAGGGAACTGTGCTAGTACATTACAGAATATATAGTACATTACATAATAATATATAGTATCTCACAAAAGTGAGTATACTTTTCATGTAACAACACTGAAGAAATGACACTTTGCTACAATGTAAAGTAGTGAGTGTACAGCTTGTATAACAGTGTAAATTTGCTGTCCCCTCAAAATAACTCAACACACAGCCATTAATGCCTAAACCGCTGGCAACAAAAGCGAGTACACCCCTAAGTAAAAATGTCCAAATTGGGCCCAAAGTGTCAATATTTTGTGTGGCCGCCATTATTTTCCAGCACTGCCTTAACCCTCTTGGGCATGGAAGTCACTGGAGCTTCACAGGTTGCCACTGGAGTCCTCTTCCACAACTCTATGATGACATCACGGAGCTGGTGGATGTTAGAGACCTTGCACTCCTCCACCTTCCAGTTATGTATGCCTCACAGCTGTTTAATAGGGTTTAGGTCTGGAGACATGCTTGGTCAGTCCATCGCCTTTACCCTCAGCTTCTTTAGCAAGGCAGGGGTCATCTTGGAGGTGTGTTTGGGGTCGTTATGTTGGAATACTGCCCTGGGGCCCAGTCTCCAAAGGGGTCATGCTCTGCTTTAGTATATTTACAGTACATGTTGGCATTCATGGTTCCTTCAATAAACTGTAGCTCCCCAGTTCCGAAAGCACTCAAGCAGCCCCAGACCATCACACTCCCACCATCATGCTTGACTGTAGGCAAGACATGCTTGTCTTTGTATTCCTTACCTGGTTGCCGCCCCACATGCTTGACACCATCTGAACCAAATACGTTTATCTTGGTCTCATCAGACCACAGGACATGGTTCTAGAGATCCATGTCCTTAGTCAGCTTGTCTTCAGCAAACTGTTTGCGGGCTTTCTTGTGCATCATCTTTAGAAGAGGTTTCCTTCTGGGACAAAAGCCATTCAGACCAATTTGATGCAGTGTGCGGTGTGTGGTCTGAGCACTGACAGGCTAAACCCTCCACATCTTCAACCTCTGCAGCAATGCTGGCAGCACTCATACATCTGTTTCCCAAAGACAACCTCTGGATATGACGTTGAGCATATGCACTCAACTTCTTTTATCAACCACGGCGAGGCCTGTTGTGAGTGGAACATGTCCTGGTAAACTGTTGCATGGTCTTGGCCACCATGCTGCAGCTCAGTTTCAGTGTGAACAAGATATGGTGAAAAATACTCCTGCGCTAGTGAGATCGTTTGCTGTAAAACGGCTTTCTATCCAGGCATCAGCTGCCTCAAGGACACCTCCTCCCTCCTCCTCCCCCCCCCCTTCTGCTGCCAGGATCACACGGCTCTCCACTCCAAAGGATCTTTACAGTTTGCAGATGTGTGTACACACTTCTCCTGAGACAGGCACATCTGACAGCCTAACAGCACCGCAAAAAGAAAATACAATCTATTTACATCCATAGAACACCTGGGTATGGAACTTGGAATAATCAATTGTCCATCACAGGACACATCCTCCTACTAGCAACACCACCTCTCCCCATGTACACATGTCGGCCTATCGGCCCATACAGACTGTGCTCCAGTTCTCCTGGCTCTGATGAAGAGGTTTTCCTCGAAACGCGTCAGCCTTTCTTAAATACCTGCCTCAATATGGGCACACCCCAATTTTAACTTCCTAGTACTTATTTTGTTACCTTTTTTTCCTTTTTTTTAATATTATGTACTATTTGTATGATTTTATATCTATATGACTATATGTCTGTATTCTTTTACATAAATAGACCATACATTTCTTGATGTAAGCGTCTGATCACGCGCCTTCCATCCACTTCCTACCAGCTCAGTTTCAGTGTCTGGGCAATCTTCTTTTAGCCTAGTACATTTTTATGTAGAGCAACAATTCTTTTTTTCAGATCTTCAGAGAGTTCTTTGCCATGAGGTGCCATGTTGAAATTCCAGTGAGCAGTATGAGAGCGATAACACTAAATTTAACACACCTGCTCCCCATACACGAGTCACATGACACTGGGGAGGGAAAATGGCTAATTGGGTCCAATTTGGTCATTTTCACTTAGGGGTGTACTCACTTTTTTTGCCAGCGGTTTAGACATTATTGGCTGTGTGTTGAGTTTATTTTGAGGGGACAGCAAATTTACACTGTTATACAAGCTGTACACTCACTACTTTAAATTGTAGCAAAGTGTCATTTCTTCAGTGTTATTACATGAAAAGATATATTAAAATATTTACAAAAATGTGAGGGGTGTACTCACTTTTGTGAGATACAGGGGGTTATTTACTAAAGGAAAATCCACTTTGCATTACAAGTGCACTGTACTCCTCCTATTACATGGAAGCTCTTCCTATACATTGTATTGTTCTCCTCCTATTACATGGAAGCTCTTCCTATACATTGTATTGTTCTCCTCCTATTACATGGAAGCTCTTCCTATACATTGTATTGTTCTCCTCCTATTACATGGAAGCTCTTCCTATACATATTATTTTCCTATAACATGGAAGCTCTTCCTATACATTGTATTGTTCTCCTCCTATTACATGGAAGCTCTTCCTATACATTGTATTGTTCTCCTCCTATTACATGGAAGCTCTTCCTATACATTGTATTGTTCTCCTCCTATTACATGGAAGCTCTTCCTATACATATTATTTTCCTATAACATGGAAGCTCTTCCTATACATTGTATTGTTCTCCTCCTATTACATGGAAGCTCTTCCTATACATTGTATTATTTCCCTATCACATGGAAGCTCTTCCTATACATTGTATTGTTCTCCTCCTATTACATGGAAGCTCTTCCTATACATATTATTTTCCTAGAACATGGAAGCTCTTCCTATACATTGTATTGTTCTCCTCCTATTACATGGAAGCTCTTCCTATACATATTATTTTCCTATCACATGGAAGCTCTTCCTATACATTGTATTGTTTTCCTATTACATGGAACTCTTCCTATACATTGTATTGTTTTCCTATCACATGGAACTCTTCCTATACATTGTATTGTTTTCCTATCACGTGGAACTCTTCCTATACATTGTATTGCTTTCCTATCACGTGGAACTCTTCCTATACATTGTATTGTTTTCCTATCACGTGGAACTCTTCCTATACATTGTATTGTTTTCCTATCACATGGAACTTTTCCTATACATTGTATTGTTTTCCTATCACATGGAACTCTTCCTATACATTGTATTGTTTTCCTATCACGTGGAACTCTTCCTATACATTGTATTGTTTTCCTATCACATGGAACTCTTTTATTGTTTTCCTATCACATGGAACTCTTCCTATACATTGTATTGTTTTCCTATTACATGGAACTCTTCCTATACATTGTATTGTTTTCCTATCACATGGAACTCTTCCTATACATTGTATTGTTTTCCTATCACATGGAACTCTTCCTATACATTGTATTGTTTTCCTATCACATGGAACTCTTCCTATACATTGTATTGTTTTCCTATCACATGGAACTCTTCCTATACATTGTATTGTGCTCGCTCTATCTATAGCTTCCCCAGCAGTTAGGTAACCCTGATTATGAACAATGGTTAGGGGTGCCGCACCTGCCTCTGCTCATCGCTGAGCCCGTTCACAGTGTCATCTATGGGCACGGAGGTCCCGGAACACCCCCGGCCGCTCGTAGCCAGCACAGACCATCCTCGGCGACAACCACCGACCACTCTACGAAGGAGAACGGCCATGATCTTTAGGAACGTCCCGAAGCCTGCCGTCCAATGAGAACGCAGAGAGAAAGGGGTGGGGAATAACAGCCAATAGGATTATCGCAGCTGATAGATAACCCCGCCCATTCCATACGTCTCTCTCTGGTCACATGAGGCGGCTCACCTTGGAGGAGAGTCGGGCACACAGATGTCATGTGATGTCCGGGTGTAGAGTTAATATCTGTACCGGAGCGCGATCAGATCGGGACTTCACTTTCCCTGACCTCTCCTCCTCTGCTGGGACTGCGCTCTTCATCACTGATTTGTACACACTGGTATGTGTGATACAATTGTGTACAGACATATACCTAGGGGTGGAGTCCGGGGTCACATCGGTGCAGAGTTTGCACTGACCCTGGATGACCAATTTGCCGCCCGAAGCTCTTGCTGGACCTGCAGGAACTCATTCATTCATTGGTGGGATTTCTACCACTAATAAATGACCTCTTGCCAATGTGCAGCGTCATTGGATGCTAAGATGCAGGCAGCAAGAAATCATTAGTGGTTTCTAAGATGAAAGTGGCAAGAAAGCATCACTGGTTGCTAAGACTCTAGTGGGATAAAAGCATCTTTGGTTGCTAAGATGCTAGCAGCCAGAAAGCAGCATTGATTGCTAAGACACTAGTTTCTGAAAAGAGTTATTGGCTGCTAAGATGCTATTGGCTGGAAGGTGGCATTGGTTGCTATGACACAGACAGAAAGCATAATTCGTTGCTAAGATGCAAGTGGCTTGTAACCATTATTGGTTAGTAAGATGCTAGTAGCAAGAAAACATTGATTGCTAAGATGCTAATGGCTAAAAAGTGTCATTGGTTGCTAAGACGCTAGCAACCAGAAAACATAATTGGTTGCTAAGATGCAAGTGCAAAGAAAAGATCATTAGTTGTTAAGACTTTAGAGGGATAAAAGCATAGTCAGTTTCTAAGATGCTAGCAGCCAGAAACCTTAATTGGTTGGAAAGTGTCATTGGTTGCTAAAGATGCTAGTAGCTGGAAAGTGTATTTGGTTGCTATGACACAGTCAGAAAGCATAATTGGTTGCTAAGATGCAGGTGGCCAGTAAGCATTATTGGTAAGTAAGAAGCTAGTGGCAAGAAAGCGTCATTAGTTGCTGAGACACTAGTAAATGGAAATTGTTGTTGGTTGCTAAGACAATAGTGACCGGAAAGCCTCCTTGGTTGCTAAGATGCTAGTGACCAAAAAAGTCTCATTGGTTGCTAAGATGCTAGCGGCTGCAAAGCGTCATTGGTTGTTAGAATGCTAGCGGTCGGAAAGCGTCATTGGTTGTGAAGCTGCTAGCGTCTGGGAAGCATCATATCGGCCATTGTTTTCTATGTGCCCTGTTCACACCAAAACACCGGTGTAATGTAGAGCTGTATTATGCAGCCTGTCAGTATTTTCCCCACAGCTCTGCACACGAAAATGTAAACTGTGCAAAAAACACTCTACATGGAAAAAACATCCTCACACCTGTTCAGTCCTACTTGTCCATCTCTTATAACATTGTCCTGATGTCGTCTGAATGTAACAATTGTGTCAATGATGTCAGTTACCATACATGGCATATTATGTCCCCCCCTCCCCACCCCCATTTGTATACATTCGATCAATATCCGGCAATGTTATATGAGGCCAGAGAAGTGTCACTTATTGTCCTCTGCATGACCAGTGGGGGGATGTACAACGCTTATCCTTTTTTTGTTCTCTTTTTTTTTTCTTTGTGCGGTGGGGAAGGGGGGCGTTATTTTCCTCCAATAAAGAATATTTTTACCAGTGTCTGTGTCTTCGGCCTCAGGTGTTCTGTACATCCGTTGTTCAGGCAGTCCCATTCATATCTATAGGGATGCAGGGGCTGCACAGACACAACTGCTGCTCCCAATTTGACATCTATGTGGGTGCAGTGTGACCCATGTGAGATTGGAAAAGAGACCATTGTCTGTGCAGCTGCTGCTTCCCAATACACCACTGGGACTGCCTGCACATGCAAGCACAGGAAGCCAGGCAAACATGGCTCTTCACACGGGTGTGAACACTTATTTCCATAAAGGACTTTCTCTAAGGTGCGATTGTGTTTATGTACATTCTAAATGATGCCCCTTTTACTAAATGATGCAGGGGGAATATCTGGAGGCCTCCTTATTTTAAAGGGGGCTTTCAGATTCTAATACTCTCCTTGCCCACAGACCCCCACAACCACTGGTCCAGAGTCATGGGGAAGGGGCCCTTGTCCTCACCAACATGGTGATAGGGTGGTGTCACGTACCTGGTGGTAGAGCCGTATATGCAGAGGCCTCTCTTACTCCTTTGACTCGGGGCCCCTGATAGAGTAGACAGGAGTGCAGAGCGAGGAACAAGCTGGGGTCGGATGCAGGTAGAGGGCAGGAACGTCAGGAGGCAAGCCGAGTCACAATGGAGCAGATATCAGATCGGGTAGGCAAAGACACACAGGGAACGCTGTAGAGCAGAAAGCATTGAGTCTGGGTACGCAAGTGCTCACGCACACAAGCGCACCCGCGGCTTTCTAACGGGAACTGAGATTCCGTGACCACCATCCTGGTTGCTGGCATGCCATTCCTGACATTGCCCCCCCCCCCCCTAATGGGCAGCCTCAGGATGCCCAATTTAGCCAACTTGGCAGGATGGGAGTTCTTGAAGACTTGAATTAATTCTCGAGCATGAATATTATCTTCCGGCTCCCAGCAGTTGTCCTCTGGCCCATACCCTTTCCATTTTATTAGGTACTGAACCTGATTTCCCCTCTTCCTGCAATCCAAGATCGTTTCAATTTCAAATTCTTCTTCTCCACCGATGGTTATGGGTTCAGGTGGACCAGTATTTAGTGCTGGAAAAGGATCAGAGATAGCGGGTTTCAGCGCGGTTATATGGAACACGGGATGAATCCTAAATGAATCTGGCCGTTCCAACTCATAAGCAACCTCATTAATCCGTCTTTTTACCGGAAAAGGCCCCACAAACTTAGGGCCTAGTTTCTTCGAAGGGCAGGCTAGTTTTAGATTTGTTGTTGCCAACCACACTTGGTGACCAGGGTTCAGGATCAATTCGGAGATCCAGAAATTTGGAGATCCTCTAGTATGAAGACCTTGTCTTTGTACCAAAGCAGCCCATCTCTCGCTAACAGGGTAATCCCAAGTGGTTGGGAGCTCCCTACTAATGTTTGCTTAATCTGCTCCATCAGGTCTCCTTGTAGTAGAAGGAAGTTCCCAGAAGGCAAAATGGTATCCGGGGGTGGAACTTCTTCAGGTCTACTAAACATGCACAATAGCACATCAGGTTTTGTATCCTTGGATCCGGGCCTGTACATTATATGGAATACAAATCTAGAAAAGAATAGTGCCCACCTGGCTTTCAACCTCTTTGCTGTCCTTAAATACTCAAGGTTCTTGTGATCTGTGTAGATCAGGATCGGGTGTGTAGCTCCTTCTCCCTCTGTGGCCCAGTTGACATGTGGGTTATGAGCTTTTAACCAAGGCATGCCAATGATGACCGGAAGCACGCGCACCGCAACACGCAAGCGCTCCCCCGACATTCTCCTAACGGGAACTGAGATTCTGTGACCACCATCTTGGTTGCTGGCATGCCACAGGGTTCCCCTGGCATGACACCTTTCCCACGTTAAGGGCGCGTGCCTAGTATTTTTCAGAAGGGGGGCTGCATGCCCCCTGGCCCCCCCCCCCGCTGGCCAGCCAGACTCCTTGCTTGAACAAGGGTCTGGTTTGGATTTTTGGGGCACCCCATGCTTTTTTTTTTGCTTGGATCCCCTCCTTAAAATCCATCCCAGGTCTAAAGGGTCTGCTAAGAATCCACTCCTACTGCTGAATGAGGAAATAAAAATTCTAACACGATGTAAGAATTCTAAAGAATATAGCAAGCTGAAGACAGCAGATATGCATGTAAACTTATGTAGGGAGATTTGTTTCACCAATATGTATCATCTGAAGCTGTTCACTTCACTGGTTATATGTGAGGGTTTACATCCACTCTAAGGCATCCCCCAAGCATGTTATTTAAAGAAATAAATGTTTAACTGTAAAGCAGCGTTCCATCTGTTTTTGTGTTTATTAAAAGTCAGATGCAGCTACCCCAATCCATGATTCTCTCCCTCGTCTCTCCCCGACATCACAAGTGTGGGCACCCGGCTGTGACAGCTTGTGGCTTCACAGCTGGGTGCGCCTGCGCGAATTGCGCTGCGCCTCTTCAATGGCCAGGCAATTTTCTGGGACCTGTGACGTGTCCCAGAAGATTGCGGGGGGGGGGGGAGTGAACTTCTGCTCGAGTTGCCTAGACGGCCCAAGCGGAATTGGGAGCAGGTACCTGTCAAAACTACGTACCTGCTTCCCCCCAATAAAAATTACATGCCAAATGTGGCATGTGAGGTGGGCAGGAGTCCTTAAAGCAGAATTTCCACTTTTGGGTGGAACTCTGCTTTAAGTCAGTGTCAGAACTTCTGCCAGAGCCAGCCAAATGGCTCATATGAGCCTGGGGGCAGAGGGCAGCCCAGGCAGAACTAGATGGTGTAAGTTGTATCACTTAATATCCGCCATTCCATTACTTGCGTGGCTGCTGGTATTGACTGTGACCTCTGTTTCTCCCCTCCCACCTCCCTGTCAGTGCTGCTTTACATTTTTACAAACTACAGTAGTTGATATTTTGTTACATATAAAAAAAAAATACTTGAAAGTTGAAACTTTCACACAGGAGCACACAGCAGGAGAGTGTGTGCTTGCATTGGAAAGTGCACCATAAAAAGGTGATTTTCCCTGGGGTAAACTGCAGGCTGTTCTCTTGAGACAAAATCTCAGAACATAACTGCCAGACTCATCCACTTTACTAATCACTCAGTGTCTGGTACCCCTCTCTGCCCATACCTCCACTGGTTTCCACTCACCCAACAAATTAAATTAAAAATACTAACAACTTACAAAGCCATCCACAACTCGGCCCCCAGCTACATCACTAACCTAGTCTCAAAATACCAACCTAATCGTTCCCTCCATTCCTTCCAAGACCTCCTGCCCTCTAACTCCCTTGCCACCTCCTCCCATGCTCGCCTCCAGGACTTCTCCCGAGCCTCTCCTATCCTCTGGAACTCCTAACCCCAATCTGTCAGACTATCTCCTACTCTGTCCACTTTTAGACAATCCCTAAAAACCCTTCTCTTCAAAGAAGCCTATCCCGCCTCCACCTAACAACTGTACTTTTTTTTCTCCATCAGCTCATCCTTCATAGTTATTACCTTCTGTATCTCTTGACTCTCCCTCTTAGATTGTAAGCTGTAACAAGCAGGGCCCTCGGATTCCTCTTGTATTAAATTGTATTGTAATTGTTACTGTCTGCCCTTATGTTGTAAAGCACTGCACAAACTGTTGGCACTTAATACATTCTGAATAATTTTAGTAACAGCAATCAGGGGTACCAGAGGGAAGAAAGGTGTAATTCCTAAACTTGGGCAGCAGATGGCGCTTATAGTCCAGATACTGGAACTTGATTGTAAAGTAAAAAGACTTTTCATATTCATACAATATAATCTGAAATGAAAACACTATTGGTTAGAAATGTCTTTACAAGACAAAAATCTATTTATTGTTTATCTGTGAACAATATATGGGACTGGTATCTTGCATTATCATTAAATCCTGTTGTTTTTGCATCACATTTAAATAACAATTTAACGTTGATTAAACGGAATAAAATAGAATTAACCTCCCGAAGACCAGGCATATTCTGACACTTTTTGTTCACATGTGAAAACCACTGTTTTTGCTGGAATATTACTTAGAACCCCCGAAGCATTATATATTTTATTAAAGTAAAGGCCCTAGAGAATAAATTGTTGGGTTTTACCATTTTTTTATGTCACACGGTATTTGTGCAGCGGTTTTTCAAATAACATTTTTGGAAAAAATACACTTTTTTAAAATTGTAATGCAAGAAAACACAATACATAACCCAATTTTTTTTGTAAAATCTAAAAATGAGGCCACACCAAGTAATTAGATACCAATTATGTCACGCTTTAAAATTGTTAACTCCTGCACAATGGCGACAAACAACATAAATTTTACTATCCATAAGCAATGTTTTAAAAGCATTTACAGGTTACCATTTTAGATTACAGAGAAGGCATAGTGCTAGATTTACTGCCCATGATCGGACGTTCGCGGCGATGCCTTACATGCATGGGGCGATCGCGGTTTGCGTGTGTGCGGGACCAACGTGCACGCATTTGCGGGTTTAAAGTGCACGGGGAGACAGGTGCACTTTAAACAAACCAAAAAATATACATTTTAATTATTATTTTATTTTTACACTGTTATTTTACTTTTTTTTAATTCACTTTTACTGCTGTCACAACGAATGTAAACATCCTTGTGACAGCAATAGGCATGTGACAGGTACTCTTTAATAGAGGGAACTGGGGTCAATAAGACCCCAAATTTCTCCTTTGCTCTTGAAAGCATTCAAAAAGCCAAAATCAATGTTTTAATACCTTCAATTTTCAAAAAATGGCACCGTTAAGATATTGGTAAACCGGGAGTGATGTCATGTTATCGCTTCTGGGTTACCATAGTGGAGACCAGATCAAAGCCGATTCTGGGTCTCCGACTAGCCGGTGGATGTGCCTACTAGTAATTCTGGTCTCCCGGTGGGACGGGAGAGCCCTGAGAGAGCGGCGGCAGTATTTTATATAAATTCTGGTATATCCTACAACAGCCACTCCTTAAAAAGCCCCTCTCAGGGAAACTAGAAATGAATTTTAGGTCGGAAGTGAAAATTGAATGTCAAATACCGCAAATTTTCCTTTCCTTATGTGCTCCATGTCAGTCTATCACTGAGTATGCCCCGTCCATAACCCCACCTGCAGGACCTAATTCATAAGGTTGACTCCCTCTCCCACTGTGGTTATGTAGCTAGATTTCCTCACCTGGGTGGGAGTTTGCAGGCACTGACAGGTGAATAGAGGAAGGCTAGGACAATTCAGCACGTTACTACTGTTTGTTCTCTAGCAGAGAAAGGCATGCTTTGAACCATTAGTAGTTGGGCTTCTAATTACTAACGAACTGAGTAGGGGTCAGATGACCCTGTTTTTTATTTGCCAACCAGCCAAACACTTGTCCTAAGACCTTGTCTGCTGGGATTGGAAATATTATTCCCCAGTTACTGGAGCAAGGAATTCTTGTAGCACGACCTGAGATGAGAAGGATGGATGCCCTTTCAAATATGGCCTGAGGGCCCAAGCAACCAAGACCAAGGCTGCACCCATTTTGAATTGAGGAGCAACCAAGTGCCCTAAGACATGTATGGGCGATACAATTCACAAAATACCAGGAAGCATCCTTACATGGCGCTCTTACTGACTTCTGGATGATGTGTTGGCTTTCCACTTTTTCTTGGATGCCAGAGGCTAACCTCCAGTGGAAACTGACTTTTGCACTGCAGTCTCCATTGACTCAGACATTTACCTTGAGGCAGGAAGCCAGGCTATCCACAATCACAGAACCTTGGGGTCAATTTAAGCTTCATCTTTTATGGGCAATACAGTGAATGAGTTCTTCCTTGAGGGACACATCATCTTCTAATGATAAAATCATGTAACTGGCCAATCCCATAAGGGACACACAAACAAAAAAGGGTTAATCCAAATGCTGGGCACCTTCCTCTTCACAAGAGCATAACTTTGACATCCTACTGTGAAAAAATTCTTCTAGAATATAGATTAGTGTTTGCTGTAGAAGGGATTAGGAGAGGATGCCCACATCCCCAATTGACAAAATACCGGGAAAACCCCTCTAATAGAATTTTAAGGGGGCATAGACTCTAAAGAAAAAAGTAAAGTAGTATAAAAATGCAAAGTTTATTAATACCGATAGTAAAGGGATTGATGCAGTATTAAAACACGAACATATTAATGCGGTAGCAGTAAATACATAACGTGCAAAAATAAAAGATGATAACCACAATTAACAGTAAATGGTAGAACCAGAACAAAATACCCAACATGTTTCAAAAAGATTGCATGAATCTTCTTCTTCAGGGGTAAGTGGTTATATATACACAGTAGTCTCTATAGTACAGAAAAATAGGAAAAAAGGGGAAATACAATTAGAAATGTACACAAATATCTTATTCATAGAACAGTCTTGTTATAGGTATTTTCTAAACATGTGGATAGGGATTCATATCCTAAATAGCCGCATCATTTAAGACCAAGGAAATTTGCCGCCATGAGACACCAGAAGTCCATAAAAGTGGGGCGTTGTGGACCCTGACCCAGGCTATCCACAACGGGCACCACCAAAGTCGCCCCAAGGTTAATACCGCACCATGGGTCACGGACCAGGGATGTCTAATAGTACAAAACATCATGATCAGTAATTTGGCTTGTAGTGAAATAATTGTTCAAAATAGCCTTTGTTGTACCCACCTAGACCTTGACAGTGAAGTAGGCTAGAACAGTAGCTTTCCAGAGCACTGGAATATTGAAACAATGATTTCAGATATGGGATCTATAAAGAGTGAAGATTCAAAGGTATCAGCTGAGCTGGAAGAATTGGCTTAGTAGCACTAATTTATCCTTAATGCATAATGGGTGAGAAACTTATTGAAAGTAATATCAACAGACAGATGTAGAAACAGCTCAAAGATTACAGCTCTGCTGATATAATCAGATGGTATCTAGATTAATATACATAGCCTCTAGGTGAAAGCTAAATATAAAATAAAATAAAACAGAGCTGATGAGAATTAGCAATATCAATAAAAATGGGTAGTTGCAGGCAAGCAGCCCGAGAAAGTTACCTTATCAGGATTTCTCAGTGGTAGAAACCGAGTGTTCTGAAGGGTGGCTTGCAGTGAGCTGCCCAAATCCATCTGCCTAAAAAATGGTAGAGCGGAAATGAGGTCCCTGACCAGGTGGGCATCAAGAGGGAGGGGCAGAGGCAATGCCCCCTGAGCCGGTGCCTTGCCGAGAAAGTTCCCCCGATGGATAAGGACCCCCCTGTACTGCGCAGGCGCAGCGCTTGCGCAGTATGAACAACTACGGATCCCCCGAAAATAGCCGAAGCTAAAAACCTTCAGTCGGCTGTACACGGCGCCTGCGCCCTGAGTCCAGTTTCAAGCTACACCATCCAAGTGGACATAGAGGTAGAATAAAAAAGGGCCGAGCGAAGCAAGGCCATGCCCGAAGCGTGGCGAGCGAAGCGAGGGGCCCTGTTACAGGCGCCATGTACAGCTGACTTACAGCTATTCAGCTTCAGATATTTCCGGCAGCTCGTACTGCACAAGCGCTGTACAGGGGGATCCTTATCCGCCGAGGGGAACTTTCTCGGCAGAACACCGGCAGCGCGTGGCCCTGCCCCCCACACAAGGGTCGCGGGGCCACATCGAACGAGACACCAGTGACGCCGCGCAGTGAAAAAGAGCGTCCCGGCATCATACGAATGCGCATGACCGCGCCCACCGACTTTGCAACAGAACCCTGCGTCATCGGCCCACCGACGCACAGTGGTGTCATGGCGACCGGGACAAGTCCCGCATCATCACATCACCTAATGGGCAGGCCGACAGCAGCAGTGAGTGTCATTGGCGACCTTTGTGCCCCGGGACAGAAAGAGAATGAGCTTTAATTCAGTCACCATAGGGAAATTGCAAATCCATCTTTGGAGGCACTTGAAATACTTCCTCTGCTTTCCTTCTATCTTAAAGAGGAACTGCAGTCTGCTCACATAATTTGTAATAAAAACATATTTGCCACTCTAAAGCTTCCCTCCAATCACTTATTTTATATATACTGTGATCCTGTACTTGTCAAATATGCTGCAGAAATCTCCCTCCACTGAGTCTGGCTGCCACCATTTTAACTGTGGGCAGCTGAAGCTGCTGCCTGTTCACTTCCTGGATTTACACAGACATACAGAGGCTCACCTCCAGCTCTGCAGCTCTCATTGGCCCTCTTATGGCTCATCCCCCCCTCCCTTCCTGGCAAACTCTCACAAGAGTGAGAGAGAGCTGTGCATGATGTCATAAGCCTAGACTTTTTACCAGACAAGAAACAGGAAGTGGGCTGTATAAGGTATTTACTGGCAGAAAAAAAATATTTTACTATCCAAAGTTAAAACAAAAAGGGCAGAGGATTTAATAGATGGAAAGATGAAAAATGGCTGAAGTTCTACTTCTTCTTTGAAGAAGATAGTGAGCCCTTTTTTTTGAGGGAGTGGGCTTCTGCCTATGGGTACGGCCTTAAAGGTTTTTCCCATATAAATAGAGGGGGTAGGAGAGGAGGGAGCACCCAATAATCAATGAAATGCATGGAGAGTATAGTTTGTGATCGTTTAATGAAAGTTCAGAACATGGTTAGGCCAACGCGTTTCGGGGAAAAGACTCCCCCTTCTTCAGGGCTGTCAGGAAAAAAGTAAAAAAGCATACAGAACCATATATATATATATATATATATAACATTATATAAGAATGTAGAGATGCAAGGTAAAAGTCCTTTACATAATAAAATATGAATATAAATTATAAATATAAGCCAAAAACTTCTTATAAAAAGTGAATCATCTGAAAATTTTAGAAAAAAAAAAAAACGGAAAACACAATAACAAAATATAAATTATAAAAAAAAGGTCAAAACAGAGCTCCATATGGAGAAACCTATATATTTTGCATAATCTTAGAAGTGCTAAAAAAACGTGGAGCAGGAGATATGATCAATGGGAAAGGTACCAAAAATCTATTTAAACAGGCTAGCTTCCTGAACTATATCATCTGCTCTTAGTGTTTTTTAAAAAAAGGCAAAGTAATACATGTATGTGGCACTTATATAATGTAAATCTATGTCTAGTTGTTGCAGATGTAACTTTGAAAGGTGGGTATTGAATGACCTGGACTGAAGGAGCGTGCGGTTAGAGCTGGTGAGCAAGATATGAGCTTGTTCTGGAGGGGGGTGGCAATGGAATATCTGAGGGGAAAAAATGGGTTGAAATGAACCACGGGTAAGGTTGACAGCCATCTTTAGAGCGAATTGTCATTTCTGCCCTCTCGCTCAAAAGGACTCTTAAAAATATACCCTTTGGTCAGTTTAAAAGACTCAGAAGGAATTGCACAACTGACAGAGATTTCCTTGCGCAATCACAAACCTTCAGATCCAGGCTCAAGGCTAAAGGATACCCCGACCAGCTCATCAAGGGATCACTCAAAAAAGCTCTCAATATCCCACATGAAGATTGTTTGAAACCATCCACCTCCAAAGGTCCAGTAAATTTGTCTATGCAGTGTCATTTCATCACTAAGTACAACTTGGATAGCATCCTTTCCAAACACTGACACGTCATCTTAAGATCAAATCCACTTCTGCAAATCATTCTTTCCCCCAACCCAAACTCATCTATCAGATAGCAAAAACTATCAAAAACCACTTAGTCCCCAGCAGATTACCCCCCATACAACAACATCACAAGCCCCCAGAGGATGCAGGTTGCTACAGATGCAACAACTCCAGATGTCTCTCCTGCACCATACTCACCGACGGAACAAAACCTTCCAGTCGACAAACCGCTATAAAACTCGACCCATCACCTCTCACAAAGACTGTTCCTCCCAGTTCATCATATACTTACTCACCTGCCCATGCAATATGTTGGAAGGATCATCCAGACAATTCGCCAGAGGTTCAATAAACATAGATTCAACATCAAGAGCGCTGTCCCGGAAGACAGTGACCCCCACCACTTCTCTACACATCATGACAGAAACCCAGATCTTACAATTAAAACAGAGGGGGGTGGTGCTGCGCTAGTCCTATTGTGAGAGAATCTAAAAATTACCAAGTATTAATAAAATGGCATATTGCCTAGTGTTGAAGGTGGGTAATATAGATGAGTCATGTGTTGTAAAGAAATCAGCTGTATATGTGGGTAAACAAGAGATGGAGGCTCCAGGTGTGAGGAGTAAATTTACAACTAATTCCAGATGCAGACGCTGCATCTACGGTATGAACAGCAATGGAGATGCATGTGAAAAACGCACATAAAAATGGAAAAACTAGACTATAACACATAAAGTGCGCCGCACTCTAGTGAAAAGTACCTCTAAGTGTTTGAAATAATCCCAGTAAAGTGATAAATATGCAAGGTGACAACAAATTCAAATAAAATAATCACATAAATAGACATAAACCACACTTTAGTGCAAGGTTACTGTGAGTGTCTTGAGGAATCGAGTTAAAAGTGATAAAATAAAATCAAAAAAGTGCAAGGTAAACACTGTGCATAGATATTCCAAATCAATGGATAAAGTGTAACTGAACCTTCAACTGCAGTGCAAACCTATATATACATTTAAACATCAACGTATATGAATAAAAATAAGAATACCATGAACCACACTCTAGTGCGATAAAAGTAATAATCATATAAAACACTATACAGGGTGATGTTAAAAGTGTCCAGTGTCAGCAATCTGTGCTCACAAAAATAAAACGTCCAACAAGCAAAAGGACTGTGTGCAGCAAAAGTATCTTCAAACAACTCCTTAAACGTGCTTAATGGGGAGCGTGCAGGTAGCAGCTAGATACTAGCGTTGCTTTCTTCAGATAAGTGAGAGGTGTGGAGTGCAAACAGCAGTCCAATTCATGCAGCAATCCTATAATGGAGGGCAATGGCCCCTTACCTCACTATGCTGAGGTTACAGCATGAATCAATGTATAAGGTGTCTCCTATGGGGGTCAGTCCTGGGTCTCAACCTGTCCTTCAATATGCCTCAGATAAGCAATAGATGGAGGAGGCACAGCAAATAGTGTACCGACAGCCAGCATGCAGCTTAGGATAAGCGATGCCTTCCAAAAGTCGCGGAGAGACGCACAAACATCACAATCAGCTATCACAATCAGCTTACACGTTTCGAAGGGAACGTCCCTTCTTCATCAGAGCTGTGCTGTACTCTTTAGGGCCAGGTTGGACCCTTTCCGGTGCTAGCTGCTTGTCCAAAACCCCCCCCCCCCCCTCTTATATAGCTTTCCCATTTGCATGGTAGCGCAGGAATACCATATTTACTATTGCTTACAGATCTTACAATTGCTTTCATTATTGAACGGATTCCAGAATCCATTAACTATAACCGATTTATGAGACTATGCCAAAGAGAATCCTATTGGATCCACCAGCTCAATACCCTCACTCCACATGGACTCAACAAAATGATTGAATTATGCTAAGAACTTATACTCTGGTCCCTGTCCCTTCCTTTTTTTTTTTTTAAGCTCCTTTTTTCTACATCCTTCTTTTTTTTCTCTCTATCCATCTTTGCTCAAACACTATCTCATCATTCTTTCCCACTGATGGGGTGTACAGAAGTGTAAATATAGTCACATGCTATGGACGAGCGCATCTGCGCACATACACATGAGCATCCAGAGAGGTCTGCCTGACACATAAATATCCTGTTTCTATTCACTTCAGTGAGGCATTAACCGCAGTCTCCAATAGTTTAATCAATTCATTATATATACACTGTATTATATATACACAGTGAGTAGACCCCTCACATTTTTGTAAATATTTTATTATATCTTTTCATGTGACAACACTGAAGAAATGACACTTAGCTACAATGTAAAGTAGTGAATGTACAGTTTGTATAACAGTATAAATTTGCTGTCCCCTCAAAATAACTCAACACACAGCCATTGATGTCTAAACCGCTGGCAACAAAAGTGAGTACACCCCTAAAATGAAAATGTCCAAATTGGGCCCAAATTGTCAATATTTTTTGTGGTCATATGACGTCCAGTCAGGATAACTTAACCACTTTGCGCACATCATTTTGCTATATGGTGGGTGGGAAGTGGTTAAAGTGGAGTCCCACCCAAAAATGGAACTTCCACTTTTTGGATTCCTCCCCCCCTCCGGTGTCACATTTGGCACCTTTCAGGGGGGAGGAGGGAGCAGATACCTGTCTAATACACCTGGCATAGATCACCGCGGTGATTGCGGTGACTTCCGCCACTTCCGCCGCCTCCCCCGTCCTCCCCCGCTGTATTCTGTGAGACACAGAATACAGCAGGGACCTGAGAGGATGCGCAGCGCGACTCGCGCATGCGCAGTAGGGAACCAGGAAGTGAAGCCGCGCGGCTTCACTTCCTTATTCCCTTACCGAGGATGGTGGCGGCAGCAGCCGAGAGCCAAAGGACGGATCAGCTTCGGCTGCCGACACCGCGGGCTCCCTGGACAGGTAAGTGTCCATATATTAAAAGTCAACAGCTGCAGTATTTGTAGCTGATGGCTTTTAATATTTTTTTTCAGCAAACCTCCGCTTTAAGGTCATCACACAGGACAAGGGGGCACTCTTTACGTCTCGAGGAAAAGAGGTTTAACTTCCAAATATGGAAAGGCTTCTCCATGGTAATAACTGTAAAAAATGTAGAATAGACCAGTGGTAATTTTGAAATTAAATTTCAATTTAGTTTTAGTGATGGTCTTTTGACTAAAATGCCATTTTAGTCATTTGAGTTGTTTTAGTCGTATTTTAGTTGACTAAAATCGAATGGGTTTAGTTAAATTTTAATGCATAATTTCTTTAGAACTGCCAAACTATATATACTCCTGGAGTAAAAATACAATAACATGTTTATTATTTATGGTATTAAGGTTTGAACATGCACTACAGACACAGATTTAGCCGTTGCGATATAAATTCAATTTAGTTTTAGTTAAAGTCTTTTGACTAAAATACCATTTTAGTTTTAGTCGTATTTTAGTCATCTGAATTGTTTTAGTAGTTTTTTAGTAGACTAAAATAGTATTAAAGTGGTTGTAAACCCTTACAGATCACTTTTTGCTACAAGTAAGCCTATAATAAGGCTTAGCTGTAGCTACCCAAGATATCTCCTAAACCTGCACAGTTTAGGCGATATCCCCTGTATTTGCATGTGCCAACGTCATCGGCACATGTGCACTGAATCAAACAGAAGCAATGGCACGTATGTGCTGTTTGCTTCAGTGAGTGTGCTGTTACCGTGAGTAGTTAGTGTGCCGTGACGTCATCGCGGCTCTGGTCAATCACAGCGCCGGAGCCGCGATACCCGGAAGTAACCCCCCGGGAGTGATGTCGCCAGCCGGTGCTGTGTACAGGCACCGCAACAAGGGCTTCGATCTCAGATGAGTATTACATAATGATTTGTCTTGCAGGTGTTAGTTTTTTTTCAAAGTGGGTTTGCAACCACTTAATTTAGTTGACTAAAATATTTTAGTTGACAAAATTAACACTGGAATATACTCCCTCAAGAACTGGTTCTGTCCAGCTCAGTAGATTGTTTTACCACCAGAAGGTTTTACCCCCTTCACGACCAGACCATTTTGTGCTATTCGGAGGCCCTAAAACGGCAAGATAGTATGAATACCCCCAAAATGACCCCTTTTTTGGAAAGCAGAAAGGCATGTTGAGTATTTGGAAACTTAATTTTTGTATAAGATATACCGGTAATAAAGTTTTTGGTAAATTGAAAAACAAAAATTTGGATTGCTCCAGCATTCTACAAATGCCAGTTTCTTACACCATTATAATGGCAAGGAACCTTAGGTAATTCCCTCAGATAGGGATAGATTTGTAAAGTAGAGAATGTAACCTTTACAAAAGTTTGTGGATGAAGAATCAATCGTTATTTTAAACCCATGCACCTGCATAGTTCGTCGCCAGAATATGTTTGTGAAAGTCACATTTTCTATTTTAAAAATCGATCCTTCATTTCATGCCACTCTGTAGAGAAGCTGCGGGACCACTCACAAAGCGCAGTACGGCTTGTGCACGCGCAGAGGGAAGTCGGCTGTTACGCTGCAAGGAGTTGCAGCCGGCTTCCCACACTAAACATTATTATTATTACACAGGATTTACTGTATATAGCATCAACAGTTTACAAAATGCTTTACAATATAAAGGGGGACAGCACAATTACAATGCAGTTCAAAACAGAAGGAATAGGAGGGCCCTCTTATGGAGCTTACATTCTAAAGGGAGGGGACCACACTGCCTGTGACGCAGCCGGCGGTGACCGGCGAAACCAGTTAGGCTCATCTTTTCCCTTGTCCAACTTGCCCCTGTGACTGGAGGATATGAACACCTACTCATGCTTGACGGGCCTCATTAGAAATCGGCAATGGCACTGGCACTGAAGATTTGTCCTACCATCACCACCTGATAAGTATCCATTTACTCTCTTTCAACTTGCAACTATATGCTTCGATCCCTGTATGGTCTCCCATGGACCAGGATTGTCAACTTGCATGCATACACTGGATAGCAAATTATGGTTTGCAACAGTGAGAGGGAGGTTACAGGACATTGTTTTGCATCCAAATCCCTGGCGTTCCATGCCACATACTACTACATACTGTGACTGTGCCTTTCAATTTCATATACCTCCACTAGACCACTGTTGACCCAGGGTGCCGTCCCTTCCCCTTTTATATCTCAGCAACCCCCCCCCGCCCCTTTTGGATACATCAAGGAATTAACAACACCCACTGCAATATGCCAGCATGCCTTTTTCCCAGGATCCAGGTCTGATCTTCCTAGGATCCATTTCCCGTTGGGAGCCAACTTAGCTCCACATCCTATTCACATGCATGCAATTTTCATGTTTCAATTTATTATTGCTGCTCAGGATTGAAAATATTGTATTTTCACCTTCCTCGCTATATATATATATATATTACTGTCACTGGATAGGGGCAAGAATGGTGAACACTGAGTTTTTATAACAGTATGATTGACAAGTTGTAAATGATTCCGTTTTTATCATTGGCTATTCCATTTATGTAGAATGTAAATGAAGGGATTGGAGTTTGGGATTATAACGGTGCCCAACAATATAGAACAATACAGTTTTGTTCAAAATATAAAACATTTTATTACATGAAAAAATCTGACAGAACAATCATAGGTGCATAACATAACAGAATAAACATGTGATTGCTAATACTGGCCAGAGTATCCATAAGCCTATGGTAATTACTGGTAGCGATCCCTACATGTTTCGCCAAATATTGGCTTCTTCAGGGAATGTGTAATTGCCAGTATTCAACAATGGCTCTAATAACAATAAATACAAAAACAACAATTTAATAATTGGCTCATCAGATTAGTATGGAAATTGCATAGTATACAAAAACACATTGATCGTGTGACATGGCTCGTAATATCTCCCACCCAGCAGTCCCCAGCCCCACCTACCTAGAAATACCCCCACACACAGGGCGTGCACCAAAGCAATCCAGTAACAGCAGGAAGGGTGTCGTAAACGAGTGGCTACAGGGGCCATGCTAGAAACAAATAAAAATATTCACTAACTTTCACTTTTCCTCCTTCTCTTTTCCCTGCACAGGGCCCTTTGGCAACGCTACAATCCTTAGTCTTGTCAAATTGGGAGTTTTTTGGCGCCCCTGTACCTGCGTTTCTCTGCAACAGAGTTTTTGTAAGTATTGAGGCTTTGTTCGCCCACAACACTGGACTATGTTATGTCCATTATTACATATGGTTTCCTTTTTCTTTATTTGCTTCTAGCATGGCCCCTGTAGCCACTTGTTTATGGCGCCCTTCCTGCTGTTGCTGGATTGCTTTGGTGCATGACTTGTGTGTGGGGGTTTTTCTAGGTAGGTGGGGCTGGGGACTGCTGGGTGGGAGATATTACAAGCTATGTCACACAATCAATGTGTTTTTGTATACTATTCAATTTCCATACTAATCTGCTGTGCCAATTATTAAAATGTTGTTTTCGTATTTATTCTTATTAGAGCCATTGTTGAATACTGGCAATTACACATTCCCCTAAAGAAGCCAATGTTTGGCGAAACATGTAGGGATTGCTACCAGTAATTACTATAGGCATATGGATACTCTGGCCAGTATTAGCAATCACGTTTACTCTGTTTTTTTTGTATGCACCTATGATTGTTCTGTCAGATATTTTCATGTAATAAAATATTTTATATTTTGAACAAAACTGTATTTTTATATATTGTTGGGCACCATTATAATCCCAAACTCCAATCCCTTCATTTACATTCTATCAATACAAGGGATGAGGTGCCTGGATCCTCTGAGGTCACTCAACCCACACCCTACCACAATTTTTATTCCATTTATGTGTTTTTGAAATAATAAACTTTGACTTTTTGTATTTGCACAGTGGGCTGTGTATTTCCTTTCCTCTTTTGCTTATTATTTCCTTTTATGTTATTGGAGTTGGTTGAGCCCAAGCAGGGTTTTTATTATGAGTTTTTTCACTCTGTAGAGAAACTAGAGTAGGGGTGTCAAACTCCATTTCAATGTGGGCCGCATCAGCATTATGGTTGCCCTCAAAAGGGCCAGTTGTATCTGCAAGACTATGTATCTACTCAGATATATGGGTTGAGGAGTGCGCTACGTACAGAGTGCAGAGTCGAGGAGTGCGCTATGCACAGTGTGCAACCCCAAAAAGCTTCCTTACATCTCTACTCTCCCCTACCTGGCCAAGTACCTCCCTGTGTAGACGGCTCAACTACCCGTGTATTCAGCTCTAATAACTCCCTGTTTAGGCGTCTTGCAAGTAGATCGTTCTCCCTCAAATTTTAGATCTGTCCCCACTATCAGTGTGTGGAGGTACTGTATCTGTTAGATCTGGGAACTGCTGAGAGCAAAGCTGTCCCTTGTAAAAACAGAAGGCTCCTGTGTTTACAAGTGACAGCGGGAGCAGGAGTGCAGAATGACAGCCAGAAGTGGTGGCATGGAGGGCCACATGACATGGCCTTGTGTTTGACATATGTGAACTAGAGTGTAAAAGCTTTCCAGATGCTCCCTTCTTTCTGCAGATGGCTAAGTGGGAGGGGCTGCCTGTTATAATCACATTATCTGTCCCAGAGTTGTAATGAGACAAGTCGGGGTGGGAAAAGCATGGCCCGCCAATCATATAGCCAGGAAATTACATATAGTGGATTTCTATACACTAGAAATGAGATTGGATTATATATGAGTTTGGAGGATTCCCAAACTCCAAATACCTGCTTTTTTTGTACTCCAGTGAGCTGAGGGCCCGGTTAATCCCCCCAGCTTCCATGGGCTGTGGGGCAGGAAATGATTCACCCTGAAACTGATTGGAACAGTGTCGGATTTATAAGGGGGCAAAAGGGACAACTGCCTCAGGAGGAGGTAATTAGTAAGAGGCATGGCAAGTTATCATTTTTTCTCCCACAATTCTTTGGAGAATGAAGAAATTAAATAAAATAGTATTTTTTTATTAATTCACAAAAATGTCATATTAACAAGTTACTTCTCACATGGCAAAGGCATACTTGCAATTAAACCCAAAACACATGCTGCTACTCCTGAGTAAGCCAATACCATGTATGAGACTTTTTCACAGCCTAGCCACATAGAGGCCAAACCGAATAAAATAGTGGGTTTTGCATTTTTTTTTATGTCGCATGGTATTTGCGCAGAAGTTTTCTAGCTCAATTTGTTGGGAAAAAAATACACTTTGATGAACTTTTATGCACACAAAACCCATTTTTTTGGTAAAATATAAAATATGGTGCTGGGCCGAGCAAATAGATACCAAATAGGTAACACTTTAAATTTGGGCATGCTTGTGCAATACAGCCAAACAACGGCATTTAAAAATCTCCATAGGTGACATTTTATAAGCCTTTTCAGGTTACCAGTTTAAAGTTACAGAGGAAGTCTGGTTATTGACGTTCGCAGCAACACCTCACATGTGGTGCGATCGCTGTTTATGTATGTGTATGGGACCAACATGTATGTTTGCCTTTTTTATGTTGACACTGGTACAGTTGTTGATGTGCACGTTCAGTAGGACCAATCAGAGGCCATGTCCCAATCCGTGATGAACTGTGTCCTAGGGACACGGCCATCAGAGGATCGTGGTGCTGCACAGCCGTGGCACATGTCCTCTTAGAACGAAGCTTTTCCTGCATGGCTGTTTATATACAGTGGCCGGTCAGAAGCCGTTATGCCAGTCATTAAAGACAAAAAATTAAAACAAACAATGGCCTTGATATGACAGAGCGCAATTCCTTTAGGACAGGTGGGCGTATGCCATCCAGTCCAGGTGCTTTATTCACCTTTATCATGTCTAAAAATGCAGCCATGTTAGATATCTACTTACTGTGTATCATCTTAGAATTTACCAAAAAAATTGGGAGATTTTTATATATATATTTTTATTTTATTAAAATTCATTAAAGTGCATTTTTTCCAATAACATTGCATTTGAAAAACTACTGTGCAAATGCCACGTGAGATAAAAAAAATGCAACCATTTCATTCTCTAGGGCCTCTGCTAAAATATATATCTAAAAAATGTTTAGGCGTTCCAAGTAGATTTCAAGCAAGAGAAAAGATTTTTACATGTAGGAAAGAAGTCAGAATAGGCTTGGTCTTCAAGTGGTTAAAAAGGAAGTCTATAGTTAGGGATGCACCGATACCAGTATTGGTGCCAATTTTCGGGGGTATCGGTACTCGTGAAAATTCACCGATACCAGAAGTGACGTCAGCTTTGGCGGAGCTTGGGAACCGGATAAATTTGAGTGCCGTTTTCCTCAAGACAGACATGTGTTTTGCTGCTGCTGCGCCTGCTACATGGCTGCCCGACATGGCGAGTGTCCTCCTTACACCATGTCCCCTCATGGCGGCCGGTGAGTGCTCTTCTCTATCTCTAACTGTTGCTTGCTTTCTTCATATGTGTCCCGCTGCAGGTGATTGCTGTACATTGCTTACATCATCATTTGCCTAACATGGCGGACGGCCTGTGTTATACTTAAGTTAGTTTTGTCCCACATTGTCTCTCTCTCTCTTGCCTAACATGGCGGCCGGCCTGTGTTACACTTAGTTTGTCCCTTATTGTCTCTCTCTCTCTCTCGCCTAACATAATGTCCACTGTCAAGCATGGCGGCCGGCCTGTGTTTGTGTGTTGCATAACTTAGTGTCCCACATTGTCTCTGTTGCTTAACATGTCCATCATGGCGGCAAACGACTGCTGCTGTTACATAAATCATCATTTTCTCTTGCCTAACATTTTCCTGCATGTGCCTTTCTGAGACCATCCTCTGCTTTTTGTATTGTAGAGATACCAACCGTTGTACCCGACAGATGGATGTCATCATCCCCGGTGGGTAACTTGGCCATACCAAGATGCTGGATGCAGCAGGAGCAAACAACAAGCACCGGTGAGAGCAGCTTGATTATTCTAAAAAATAGTAGGTGTCATCATGTGTGAAAAAAAAAAATCAGAAAACAAAACATTTGGGCTCAAAATTTTTTCCCCATTTTCCCCCTTAAGGTGGAGAGACTTACTTATTTCTGGCTTTAAGTGCAATGCAAACGGATGCCACTGCCAGCAAAATGTCAGCTGTCTGGAAAGTTTTTAAAATTGATGAAACCAACAAACGCATTGCAGACTGCAAACTCTGTTCTGCCAAAATATCCAGAGGAGGTTCAAAACTTAGTTCTTATAATACCAGTAATCTCATAAAACATCTCAAAATGAAATACAAGACTGAGCATGGCAAATTTACAGCTGTCACTAGCTCTTGCACTCAGCAGCTGACACTGCAGCAAACCCTTGCCAGACGTGAAAAATTTTCCATGGATAACCCAAGGGCTAAAAAAAATTCTGAAGTAGTTACCCAATTCATCGTTCTTGATGATCAACCACTTTCAATAGTTGACAATGTGGGTTTTCGTCGGGTCTCACACAGGCCAAGCTATAAGAAGAATACTAGAAGAAATGCTTGACACTTGGGCGATTCCCAAAAGTTCTGTCCATGTGGTAGTCCGTGATAATGGCAGAAATATGATAAAAGGTGTACACCATGCTAGTCTTCAGAGTCTTTCATCTGTGGCACATACACTGCAGCTGGCTGTCTCAGAGGGGCTTTTATCACAGCATTACGGAGGCTGTGGGAGTTGGGTGCAAAATAGTTGGGCACTTTAAACATTCAAACCTGGCATATTCTCAGCTGCAAGATATTCAGATCCAGCTTGGTCAACCCATTAAAAGACTTCAACAAGATGTTCAGACTCGCTGGAAACGTACTTTTTACATGCTGCAGTCTCTGATAGAGCAAAAACGGGCCATTGGAGTATATGTGTCAGAACATGAGCTGCCTGCAACGATCACTGCAAATCAGTGGAATCTTATGGAGAAGATGATCAACATCTTAGCTCCCTTTGAAGAGCTGACTCGGCATGTGAGTTGTTCAGATTCTTTTGCCTCGGATGTAATTCCTGCAGTGACTGTGACACAGCAATTACTATCTAAAGAAGTGGATGAGGACCACGTGGTTAAAATGATGAAGAACACAATGCTTGGTGCTTTGCAGAAACGGTTCTCTGACATGGAGCAAAATCCACTTTACTGCATCGCTACCTTACTCGATCCAAAGTAATCAATTATTGCTGGCATTGGCTGCTATTTCGCATTGTTTTTATTTGAATATTGATGATATGATTGTTTTTTGGATGAAGGTGATATTTTACAGTGTTATCACTTGCTTGCATTAAAATAAATTGTTGTAATGCAAGTGATAACACTGTAAATCTCACCTTCATAAAAAACACAAAACAAAATCGATAATGACAAACACACTTACCTGTTCTGCCTCTGTGTAATGGTTTTGCACAGAGCAAGCCAGACAACTGTTTTTGCCGTGTCCCCCGCCATCACCTTTCCTTCTAGCAGTGCCCCCACAGCAAGCTTCCACAGTTGTTGCTTTGCTTGCATGACGTTGTCTAATGTCTTGTATCTTCTTCTTCTAGGTATAAAGATCGGTTCTTCTCAAATGCAGATGCTGGCAGGCAGGCCAAAGAGATGTTTGTGCTGGAAATGCAACAAATATCTTCTGTACAGGTACTACAGGCACAGGCAGCTACACCTGAGGTGCTTGAGAAACCAGCTACCAAAAGGCCTCACACTGAGCAACAGCTAGGTACCGGTGTGACTGTGGACAGTGTTTTTTAAGAAATTGCTTATTCATCTACATTTGAGAACAGTGCTCCCACAGCTGCTACCATACAACTAGAAGCATATCTTGGAGAGGTCACTGTGCCTCGTTCGGACAAACCTCTTGAGTATTGGTCAATAAACTGATTTCCCACTCTAGCCCAAATGGCACAAAAATATCTTTCATCGTCACACATTCTGACTGACACCGGAAACAGACTTCTAACTGAACATGCAGAGATTCTTCTGTTTCTTAAAAAAAACTTGCCACTTGCGTTGGAATTGGAAAAGTAATCTACCGCCTGTTACTGTCCAACTGTAAGGCATCATGCACAGTTGCACACTGCAGCTCAAAGCAACTGCTCCACCTGGCATTTGAGCGTTTTTTTTTTTTTTGCGTTTCCTCTGCCTGTTAACTCCCCTCCACGTTGGCCTTTAAATAAAAATAAAATATGCCCTTTTAACTCCATGCCACAACCTTTTTTCCATGGATGTAAACCCAATGTCATCCTTTCTAAACTACTGCCATAGGTGTTATCTATAAGGATATATATGCCTCCTGCATGTATCTTTACCTGTCAAATGTCTCCCCTCTGTCTGTTATGAGAACCAAAAAACTGCAGATTCTGTGGGTGGGTCTGTTGTCTGGAGCTCAATGGGTGGAGTCGTGATGTCAGTAGACTCCCCGCCCACCTCTACACTCCTCTTGTCAATATGCATTTTCTCCTGTGTATTTCTTACACTGAACTTCTGCTATGATCTCTATGAACATCCAGTGAAAAAACAGGAAAGTAAACACATGATTTTAGCATGACAAATTATGCTGAGGTGTAGAACAGCCAATCCTTGCAGAGCTGCTGAAGAAAGGAGTGGGGGTGGAAATTAAAAAATAATGCATGTCTTAGGCTAGTGCACCAGATATGTAAATCACCTGTCACTCGCAGCAAGGGGGAGGATTTGACAAAGTTTTTCTCTGTTTGTCAAGTTTTATCTCACTGAACAATAAAAAAGGATTGCTCAGAGCTGGATTAACTCTGTGTGGCAAGACTGGGCTCAAATGATAGGAAATCTTAAAAAATAAAAAATAATATACATATATATATACATATATATATATATATATATATATATATATATATATATATATATATATATATATATATAGGTTTACATCCACTTTAATTGAAAAAGCGAATCACCTATGTTGTGCACATTGCACACTATAGGTGATTCAACGTGCAATGCATGGGGGACACATAGCCTAATATGGAGCGGCATAGAGTTAACACTACAGGGAAATGAAAGGCTCAAACGCCTGTAGGAGCAGCTACTTTGAGCTTTATTGTGCATGTGGCCTTACTGCTGCCAAGTCCTTGGCTCCTTGGCCTTGCCATCCTGGAATGACCCTAATTTTGGTCTGTGAAAAATGTTTTTTCACGAGTTTCATAAGAAGTTGAACTAGAAGCTAGAACTTTTTTTTTTATTATTTAAAAAATGTTTACAAAATAATGTTCGTTTTGAGGTACTGTTCAGTTGCTCATCCTCAGGCCTAACATTATTTAACTGTATTGCACTTGGGTTGGTTGATGTGATGTGACGTTTGTTTTATACGTGGCATCACCAACAATGATGATATTTCATGTTCTGTGTGACATTTGAGCTTTTTATTTTCAAGGCATAATGCCTGTACAATGCAGCTAAAAGCATCTGCTCCTCAAAGAGTTTAAGCTTTTTTCCTGCCTGTTAACGCCTCCCCTCCACGTCAGCCCATTGCACACTAGTTTCAGGAGTTTAGTGGCAGGAAAGTTTACAGGCAGAAAAAAAATCCAAAGATTTCCATTTCCAATTTCTTTGGATTTTTTTTTTGCTGCCTGCAAGCTGCCCTGCCACTAATCTTCTGAAACCGCATAGTGTTCCTTGGCCACATGGAGGGGAAGAGGTAACAGGTAGAAAATAAAAAAAGCTCAAAAGAGCTAAAACACCTGGAGAAGCAGCTGCTTTGAGCTGTGCATGAGGCCTTACTGCAGCCTACATGCCAACCTAACACACATCCTTGCCATCCTGGAATGTTCTGTCTGTGAAATGTGTTTCTCTTACACATGTGTAAGTTGAACTGGAAACAAACACATGTTGTGTTTTTTTGGTTTTTGAAATGTTATAAATGTCTTGTGTTGTGAGTTGCCTGAGGTACTGTACTGTTCTTGCTCCTCCTCATGCCTAAACATTGTGAACTTGCCATGTACATGTCATTGATGACATTGACATTATTTTTTATATAACATGTTCTGTGTAATTTGCGCTTTAACAGCTTTGTGACCAGCAAATAAACATGTTTTCTTTCATAATCTTTTGACTGCTTTTCAATTCCTCATATTATGGTGAAAATGTGTAATTTTTCATTATTTAAAACAAAAAAAATAAAAACAAATAAAAAATGGTCACATGACCAAAATCAGGTATCGGTAATTAGTATCGGCGAGTACATGATGTCAAGTATCGGTACTCTTACTCGGTGTGAAAAAAGTGGCATTGGTGCATCCCTACCTGTAGTGAGAATATGTAGGCTGTAATTTCTGACCCATCCTTCTGAAAATTCCAACTGCCTGGCTGTCCTGATTCCATGGTTTGAATAATTATGAGCCACTGAACTAGTCAGCAGGACCCCTAAACAAACACTGACTTTAGTTGCTGCGTGATTGTTCCAGGTCAATAATTCACAAGGTTTTTCCATTATTGGTCAACCAGCAAATTCAGAAGGTGAGAACAATGGAAAATCAGTGCCACACAGCCTTTAGGAGAAAATCATCACAACCAGGTCCTGCGCCTACTGCACACTGCAGCCTCCATTTTTTCTATGGCTGGTCGGCACTCCTATAGATGGTTGGGAGCCACAAAGTGTACCTACAATCCAAAGGATGGGGCCGCTGCAAAAGTATGCCCTAGGAAGAGGATGCGGCTGAGATGTTTTTCTTGAAAAGATGCAGTGGCAAGCAGGGAAGCATCATGAAGAGTTTGGGAGCAGGGATAAAGGCAAGAATGCCAGCTATGCATATATTGTATGCTGCACTCCTGAGGTTTATTTTTAAAGGACTACTTCACTAAGAGTTAGAGAGAAACCCAGCACCAAATTTACGATTATAACAATCGGAAAAAAACACAAGCCTAAACTCACTATTTAGTATTACTTTACTTCAAAAATACTCATAGTTCAAGAGGACAATAACAGACAGCACATATAATTTTATAATAAATACTGAAGCTTTATTGACCTTCATATGGGGAAGGGAGGGGTGCCATTAGTCAGAGAACTGAATTAAAAGTAAAACATTAGTAACAGCCTGTCTAAACAGTTGTTTACTTCACGTTGACTTCAAATAATCCAAAAAGGTGCATATCCCGGGAACTTAAATCCCCATTCCAATGAAAATGCAATGCTGTACATGTCCTGGAATACAGAGTGGAAACAAGATGCTGGGCATGTCTTTTCACACGTCAAGACCCTGCTCAGTCTGCTCAAGGGCGGATCTGAATTCCTCCAGTTCAATTTGGAAAGCTTTCTGTTCCTCTAGAAACCGATTCCTGCGCTCTTCATCTTCCTCCCACTTTGCCTTGACAGTCTGCCGAAAGATTTCAGTTCAAGAGTAAGGCAAACAGTAAGTATTTAAAAAATTATAAAGGTTTGTTGGTATTATATGTAGGTTACAAAAAAAAAAGAAAAAAACAGGTGGAGGAGAACAAGCCACAATGACAATTATGTGTGTTCACAAAACCCTCAAAGTTTCTTCTTACAGTTACCGTATTTATCGGCATATAACACGCACTTTTTTCCCCTGAAAATCAGGGGAAAATCGTGGTGCGTGTTATAGGCCGATCCCCGCCGATTTTGTGTATTATCGGAGCGATCACGGCAATTGCCGCGGTCGCCGCCGACATACACAGCCGTGGGTAGATTTAAATATGGCGCCGAGACTGCAGGGATACTTCGGAGCCGAGATACACATACCCGAGTGTTCTCGGCGCCGCCGTCACGCCCAGTCCCGCCCCTGGACCTGTGTTATGTCCATCATAGGGCGTGACTGGGCGTGACTGTGAGCGGCTCCGAAAAAAGCCAAGAGCACTCGGTATGTGTATCTCGGCTCTCGTTGGAGCGTAAGAAAACGTTATGTCTGGTTACTGTTGGCATTTCAACATGGGGACATCTGCTCCAGCAACATCTGTCTAATAGGGAATTTTACTTCATGTTGTGTCTCCAGGAAAGGCAAGCGTAGGGAAACCTCTCTATAAAAAATAAACAAAAAAAAAAACAGACAGCAGCAAAAAAAAGTTTTGGATGTAAAGTTTTTATCTCTTCTATTTAAGTGCAGTTGGGTGGTGGATATTCTGCTGGCTAGTCATTACTGTCCAGGGTCTTAGCAAGAGATCTTTCCCCATACCCAGAAAACCAAAAGGTTTTTGCTGCCATATTGCTTTAGAAAATCTACCAGAAGGACACGAGAAGAAAAAAAAACTATACTATGCAGGAAAATATGGAGAATTCACCTTTGGGTCATTAACAATGATAGCTTGGACTGAGAAGGGGTTGAATTGCCCAGCTCAGGCCAAAAGGGGTACAGTTTCTTAGTGAGCAAAATGTCAATATTTCATATTTGTTGTAAACGGGCTTGCTTGCAGATAGATTTATGTGGAAAGGGCTGTAGAAAATTTACCTCCACCCTGCCCCACTGATCTTGACTATTTATAGTACTCCCAGAGATCTGTAAGTGAACTGCAAGTCCTGTCTGCCACCAGCGATCCAGTGATTGCTGGTGCAATGCTTCAATGCTCCTGTGAAAAAAATATGCATTTTTTTCCCCTTTAAAAAAATGTGCATTTATTCATTTTAGGGATGCACAGAAATTTCAGCCACCAAGACATATCGACTGAAAATGGCCTTTTCGGCAATTTTCTGAAAGAGAATTCTTGCCGATAATAGTTGCCAAAATGGGGCAGGGCCTGGGCCCCGCCCAGTACGGGGGTGCCGTTCTGGAGCGCCCCCGTCCAGTCCTCTCCACTCTCTTCTCTCCTCCCCTCCTTCCTCGATGAGGCGGCTGAAAGGCAGAAAGCCAAGAACAGTGCTCTATGGAGGAAAGCTGTCAGCACACGTCGATAAGGAGCGGTTTGTCAGTATGATCAGTGGGAGGAGCATTGTCAGTGTGACACTGACAATGCTCCTCCCACTGATCATACCGACAAGCCGCTCCTTAAGGCGTTGTGCTGACAGCTTTCCTCCATAGATAGAGCACTGTTCTTGGCTTTGGCTTGCTAACACTGCGCTGTCCTGATCCTGTCTGACATACTAAGGCAGGCTGCATGATGGGCACTGGTAAGCTGCTGGGCACTGGTGAGGCACAGGCAGGCTGCATGCTGGGCACTGGTAAGCTGCTGGGCACTGGTGAGGCACAGGCAGGCTTCATGATGGGCACAGGTAGGCTGCTGTGCACTGGTGAGGCACAGGCAGGCTGCAAATGATGAGCACTGGTAGGCTGCTGGGCACTGGCAGGCTGCATTTGATAGACACTGGTGAGGCTGCATTGATCTCCTGTACCACGTCTGCAGTCTCTGACCATCTCCTGTACCACGTCTGCAGTCTCTGACCATCTCCTGTATCATATTTGCTAGAGGTGCACCGCATGGAAATTTTGCTACTATTACTATTAGCAATGTGTTACATAAAAATGTATAGGTTTTATTTAAAATATAAAAATTAAAACATTTTTATATAAAAATGTTTTTAAAAACAGTCATTCTTCGGTTTCGGTATCGATTTTCAGCCTAGTGTATTTTTCATTTTCGGTATCGGCACCAAAAAACCCATTCGGTGCACCGCTAATTCATTTTTTTTCTTTTTTGATAAAAAGGTGAATACGGCCTTTAAAGAAAGCTGGCACATCCTTCCCTCAAATTATCATGCACAAAAGGCATTCTACAATATAATCTAGGCTCTTCCATTGCCTCCATCCTACCAAGTCCAAGTTTCATTTTGGAAAGAAAACATCTTCATATTTTCATTTTTTCTGCATGCAGTTGTAGCAAAGAATCTCTACTACTAAAGTATGTGATACAGAGATTTTCTCCACAACCTGTTCACTGCATTGACCAATTCATATGAAATATTGTAACAAGCTAGTTACACCTGGAATTTTGATACTCCTTCGCATCTACTGTTAAACATATACCTGGACAAGCGCTTTCTGTTCTTTGGTCGTCAAACTAAATTGCTCAAGTTCCTTTAAAAGATTTTCTGTGGCAGTCTGAAAGGTAAAAAAAAAAAACAAAAAAAAAGTTTACCATTTTACACACATTATTGTCCACCTTTTTAAGTGCCAAAAACCACCACTACAAAAAATATTTCCAAATTTGAGGAATCCCTTGGTATGTAGATAGTTTACACCGGCGCTTTTCCATGAAAGCTCAAAGAAAGGAAATAATATGGGCAATATCTGTGAAACGTCTTGTCAAAGAGAAAGCAAAAAAAAGAAATAAAAATTGAAGGGAATAAAAATGCAAATACACTGTTGTGTAAAAAAAACGCATTTCAAAGAAACGGACAGAAATCGCTTCCTACCCACCTATAGGTGCCGCCACCCAAAATGGGTGAACATCATACTCTAACCATACAAATGGTTAGAATGCAGAGAAATTGTGCCCTGGATAGTGATTCCAATGAGCAAAGTAACATCTTAATCGAGCAATTTGTAAGGAAAGGCTATAAGAAACAGAAGTTAGTACAGGCAAGAGGTGGTTGAGGGCTCGTTCACACAATACTTGCATGAAAAATCAGATTTCAGTTGCTGTGCAGAAAACTGCATACACGTTGCAGATTCCTGCGCAGAAAAAAAATCTGCACGGTGTGGTGTGAACAGGGCACACCGAGAACCAATGGGTATTTTTTTTTTGAGCCCTTGCAGAACGTGTGCAGAAAAACTGACGTCTCTGCACCATGGTGTGAACGAGGCCTGAAAGATAGGGTACTGGGTAAAACTTTGCAGAAATGTCTGAAAATTTACAGAAGGGCAAGGGCACTGAGGAATATGGGGGTTAAAAATGCCATTGATCCCCCCCACTAAAACAGGCAACATTTTTGAATACACAAAATATAGCAGTGCAGCGCTTAATAGAACATATACAACAAGTACACATAAAAATATGAGGCAAAGTCCCAAAATATATCTTAATCCGAGGAGATGAATGACTTCCCACTTGCAGAAAAGAAATTCCTCAGATGGTAAGAAAGGGTGCAGTGATAAGATAAACTTAGCATTCGTGTATCAACACCACTGTGTTCCACCACCAGGAGTCTAGGCCGCTCACCTTATCGAGTGGACCTTCTGCGCTAACAGAAAGGTCACCCAAGCTTTCCCTTCCACAGGGTTATTAGGATGTAGGTCCACTTGCAGTGTCCAAAAGTCAATTTTCATCAGCAGGTATATATCATGTTAAAAACAAAATAACAGGACATAGTGCTCTCCATAGAAAAATATAAAATGTATTGAATAAAAGAATATTACTGCACTGCTATATTTTGTGAGTTACTTTTAAGGTTTTCTATATTGGCCTTCAGTGTTCAGCTGCTGGGTGCTTACTAGTTAGGTTTTGCGCTGTCTGTTTTTCCATTTTGTGTTAACACTTTTGAATACCAATGGATTCCATCAATGCACGAGATGTATTGCATGCAGGACGATTAAAAATGCAGAATGTACTTTTGATCCAAACGTACCAACAGGTGATATGAGATTAAATTGTTTATTTCCTGTTGTAGTACCCATGGAATGCATATTAACAATATAAAAAGGTATGCAACAAACATTTTAAGGAAAAGCATAACAAAAAGATGCTAGAGAATTGATATTTTATGGAATTGATAAAACTGCAAGGTCATTGGAGAGGGCAAGATAGAAGAAAACAGGTAAACCAGAAAAAAAAATCTAATTTATACCGGACATATTAACAGCATTTGGATTGAATATCGATATTGTTTATTACGAGTTACTAGCCATTTAGAATAAGGGTACTAAGGAAATACTTTGGAGTTCAGGGTATGACATTTGTTTTTTTATGATTCTGAATATTTTAGTATTATGAATTGTTCTTTGCAAGTGATTAATTATCTGCCCATATATTGGTTCATTATGGGAGATTACAATTCTTTATTCTTTTATTCATATGAACTGGTAAACTGTAGGAATTGGTTGCAATTGGAGAGATCGGTCTATGCAATATACCTAGTGGTATCCATACATGGTCATTGTGTTAGCGATTAGATTGCAGATCTGTCAGAGGAGTAGATAATATATATAGTAGATAATCACATGCCAAGGGGTATCCTGGTAGTGTGAGCCACAGGCTAAGGAGTATGTCAGCTGTGATTTAAATACAGAGGTCCATAGCAGTAAACAAAGGAGTAATCTAACTGGAATAGATATGTAGCTGGAACAGAACCTGGGAGTAAATAAATACCTTACAGGGTAAACAGAGGAGCCCGAATTTGCTTAAAAAATAGCCTCAACCCCTGAAGCCCGTACTAGGACGGCTACAAGTTTCAGCAAGCGAAGTGAAACTGCTTCAGGGAGTACACAAGAACCTCATCATCCTCCATCCATTCAGGTGGCATTTTTAAAAATATATATAAAAATGGCGCTCACAAATTAGAATATACGAGCAAGGATGTAAATATAAATAGGTGTAAATTATGATAAACAAAACAAAGTCCAAATGAAGTGACCAAAACTGTTTAAATCCACGGTGAAGAGAAACCACAAATGCTGCAAAGCTTTTCAGGTGCAGAAAACCACAAATGCTCCAAAGATTTTCAGGTGCAAATCAACACCCCTTTATGTGTCCCCACTCACCAGATCCCGTTGACCCCCAGCTTTGCAGTCTGGGGGTCACTTCAGGCTTAGTGATGGTATCCAAAAGGTGTTCAGGAGTGATGATATACACGTCAGATCAAAAGGATTCTTAATGAAGGTTCTCAGCATCAGGCACCCAAAAAGATAAGAAAATGGAACTGATAGTAAAAGTACCGTTTAAAAGGATTTTTTACACAAGAGAATGGGTACTTACAAAATTTCAGGTTAAAACAGGCATGTAAAATGGGGTTGTGGATGTGTCAGGACGCCGTTAGCGGCGTGCGTTCCACAGACCAGGAAATTACGTCAGTGCCGCCGGAAATGTGTCAATGCGTTTCGCCCTCCCACAGGGCATCAGAGTTCTTTGATGACGCCCTGTGGGAGGGCGAAACGTGTTGACGCTTTTCCAGCAGCACTGAGTTCATTTCCGGCTCCGTGGAACGCATTTTCTGGTCTGTGGAACGCATGCCGCGAGCGGCGTCCTGACCTGAAAAGCTTTGGAGCATTTGTGGTTTTCTGCACCTGAAAAGCTTTGCAGCATTTGTGGTTCCTCTTCACCGTGGATTTAAACACTTTTGGTCACTTCATTTGGACTTTGTTTTGTTTATCATAATTTACACCTAGTAATATTTACATCCTTGCACGTATATTATTTGTGAGCGCCACATTTATATATATATTTTTACATTTTTCTAGTGATTAGCACTTTGTGTGGCAGCTGCTTTTGCTTTTTGTTTCACTGTTTTTTCACCATTAGCGCGCGTATATATTTTAGTATATATTTTTCACAGGTGGCATTTTTGTCCATTACTGCAGACGTGGCACCCTCCTGTCATATCTGCATCCACAGTACCCCCTTGTGAGGAGGTTTCTTTTTTTCTATCTTGCCACTATAGAGGCTTTTCTTGTTCTCTCTATTTAAACTTATGTGTATGAAGACGCATTGGTAAAAAGAATGCAGAAGGTCCTGGTTTGGGAGTGGCCCTGAAAGGTGTAACCCCCTGGATAAAAATAAGCGCTTAATTACCTACCAGATCAAAAAAGGTGCCCATGGTAATCTGGTGAGTTCTCTGGCGTGGAGGATCAGGGATGCTATTCACTGATAAGCACAGGAAGCAATAGAACAAATGGCATAATATTTATTGAGGAATTTTTGCACGGCACTGAGCACTTTTTGAAATATTTTGCATGGACACCATTTAGGGATGGTCACTTTAATATGTTTAGTGTTGTATGACATTTATTGGCTAAAGAATGATGCACATGTTAAGCGTTGTATATGAGATAATCAATATCACTTTGTAAGCGAACAGGGTCTGCTTTAGTAAATCAGCCCCACTATCATCAATGTTTGAAATGTAAAAAGTGTATTTTAAATAAAAGGCCATTCTGAAAAAAAAACACATGACAAAACACCCAATCGTATCTTCTGTTATTTGTCTAGACTGTGCAAAGGCAAATAAAGTAAAAGTAAAAGGGAAAATTGAATGAATCTTGCCTTAATTAAATGTTATCTCCTATGTTTAAACCTTTTAAAAAGCATAGTATTTATCATTTTAAAATTAACTCAAGTGGTAACCACCTCCAACATGACATAAGCAGCACTCTAAAGCACTTTTGTTTAATGCTAGCATGAAGTTTGTATGGCAGAAATAAAAATCTCTTTACTTCTGGACATAAATGCTTATTCCCCGTCTGCTAATACTTGTACACGGGTCTGCATGCATCAGAGTTGCATCATGCCTGGATGGCCAATCAAGATGGTGGAGAGTTCAGACACAGAAAAGGACTAAAAGAAGAAGTCAGTGGTACCGTAGGAGTAATGAGGGAGAACACAGATGCTGTATTGCTGAACAAAACCACACAGTGTCAGGCAAGTCTGCCAGAATGTGCAAATATGCCATGTGTAGCACTTACTCCCATTGGAGCCACAGGAAATTTGCCCAAGGTTTTTCCCTCAGTGGATTGCAGCGCAGCCAGGCACATGATCAGAGCCACACTTTTCCTCAATAAACAGTCTTGGGGTGTTTTTATTTTTGGAGAACTTGGATAGGGTTGAGGGAATTGGGTGGGATACTCCAAAAACAAACTATGTACAGGTTGACAGACTCGTTTCTGTAAAGCTGAATCAAAAGTCCTTGTATACAGCAAACTGTGGACTTGGCTTTGCAATAAAAGCAGTTAACAGCGCACACACACACACACACTTCTTCCTTTAGGGCACTAAGAGCAGATTGCCTTTGCAGAGAACTAGATAGGCTAAGCTTTTTAGGACACCAGCAGATGTCCCCTTTAGGCAAACACACAGCTGACTTTCTAGCACACGAGGGCTGCCAGCAGCCCAAACATCTAAGAACTCTCACAGAGTCTGTATAAATAATGAAGAAACTCCTACAAGCTGTTGTCTTGCAGCAGTAAGGTGAGCTGCTTGCGAGCACAGAGGTGTCCCCACTGAAGACCTTTTTCCTTTCCCTGTGGCTTGTGGACTTGCCTTTTCGGAACTGATGACTCATTGTTTGAGCACTTTGTACTACAAGGTGGTGGGACTGTTCACCATTTATTTATTTTTCTTGGAGTCACCAATAAGTATTTGCTGAGTTACCACATATGTGCTAGTATGATACTAGCCCTTTTGCACAGAGATTTTTTCTTTTCTTTTGTGTCAGTATTTACAATATTTTTATGGGCTAGTATGATACTAGCCCTCATGCACATGGACTTTGATTTATATATTTTATTTTGTTCAATTTTTTTGCACCCACACTGTATTTGTCACTCATTTCATAGCTTTTTATACGTTTTAGGCTATTTTGTTTCTTCAGTTTATTCGGATTTAGTGCTCATTAGACTGCACTTTATTACATTTCATCACACTTTTATATTTTTGTATAATTTTTCCATTTTGCCTTTTGGAACTGATGACTCATTGTTTGAGCACTTTGTACTACAAGGCGGTGGGACTGTTCACTATTTATTTATTTACTTGGAGTCACCAATAAGTATTTGCTGAGTTACTACATATGTGCTAGTATGATACTAGCCCTTTTGCACTGAGATTTTTCTTTTCTTCTGTTTCAGTATTTACATTATATTTCTTATGTGCTAGTATGATACTAGCCCTCATGCTCATTATACCTTTATATTTTGTATAATTTTTTCATTTTTCATTCACCTCTCTATACATTTGAGCTAGCCCCTTCCCCTTCCTCCTCCTTCCTTCCCCTCTTATCACAGCGCAATCACCACTTTATTCATCTCACAGAGTCTGTACGCACAGAATGTCCAGGGACAGTTTGTTGCCTCCTTCCAACTTCCAAGTGACACCTTTCTGCAGTGATACCAGACTAATTCTTCAACAGACAGACCCTCAGTCAGCTCTCTGTAGCTTCAGCATTCAAGCCCTCAGGAAACCCACTCAAGGCCTCACGAACAGCAAGCACATGGCAGCGTTGCCCCGGGGGGGCAGCAGTTCTCTGGGCTAGAAGGATCCTCTGCAGGAAAAGACCCAGAAGCCCAGTGCCTCAGAGAATTTATACAGACTCCCAGCAGTCTTCAGGGCCCTGCTCCCTGGGATTCGTCAGGGCTGCATAAATATTCATACTGCCATCTGCATAGCTCCATGCCTATGTTCCAGAGAATGCTCCACTCTAAAATGAAGATTGAGCCATCAGACTAGCAGCAGCTGAGAACACTGAACTGACCTAATATGCTGCACTGGCTACAGTGAGAACAACTAAATTAAAACGAATCCTAGCACCTATCTAGGGATGCTACATATGCATACGTGCTAATTATGGTACTGGGGGCCTGGTTTTATAAAGTTCCACTTTAATGACAAAATCTAAATAAAATAAATGTTATTATTTTCACTTAAAGACACAAAATGTTTTATGGAAAAAAAAGGGTGAAAATACTGAGCTAAACCCAATAAACAAAAATAGAACAGCTGCTGACTAGAGATGAGCTGAACACCCCCCGGTTCGGTTTGCACCAGAACCTGCGAACGGACCGGAAATTCGCGCAAACTTTAGAACCCCATTAAAGTGAATAGGACTCGAACGTTCGAAATCAAAAGTGCTAATTTTAAAGGCTAATATGCATGGTATTATCCTAAAAAGGGTTTGGGGAAGTGTATCAATGCAAAAAAAAAGTTTTAAAAACGGCCTTTTTTTGGGGAGCAGTGATTTTAATGATGCTTAAAGTGAAAAAAAAAGTGAAATATTCCTTTAAATATCGTACCCGGGGGGTGTCTATAGTATGCCTGTAAAGTGGCGCGTGTTTCCCGTGCTTAGAACAGTCCTTGCACAAAATGAAATTTTTAAAGAAATAAAAGTCATTTAAAACTGCTTGCAGCATTAATGTAATGTCGGGTTCCGGCAATATGGATGAAAATCAGTTTGACAAATGGCATGGGTACCCTGTACCCCCCCAGTCCACTACCAGGCCCTTTGGGCCTTGTATGGGTATTAAGGGGAACCCCGCACCCAAATTAAAAAAAGGAAAGGCGTGGGGCCCCCTGGCCCTATATACTCTGAACAGCAGTATACAGGCGGTGCAAACAAGACAGAGACTGTAGGTTTGTTGTTAAGTAGAATCTGTTTGTAATTTTGAACTGGTACATTTTTAAAGTGTAGCTCCAGCCAAAAAATCTATTTTTAAGCTTTTTGGAAAACATAGGGAAGGGTCATCACCCCTGTAACATTTGCTTTGCTGTCTGTGCACCTCTTCATAAGATTTCATCTCACTTTCTGTCCCAATGACAAATGTTTTTTTGAAAATTTGGGTTTTTTAGTGAAACAAGGATTGGTGATAAAGCATCGGTGGAGAGGAGACACGTTTTTCCCATATTAACTCTTACAGGAGAGAATTTCCCTTCCTAGGGGTAGATTTCATCTCACTTCCTTTTGTCTCCTTCTCTTTGCAAGTAGGGGTCGTTTGTAAGTTGGATGTTTGAAAGTAGGGGCCTGCCCTATATACTCTGCAGAAATTGGGACCTTAGGTGTTGCCACAACACTGTAAGCCCTCACAGTTACTCTTGGTGGGCGCAGGAACGGGCCCTTCTGTGAAATATTAGATCAAGAATTGTAATTACATGCCATTGTTCAACAAGGGCAGAAAAATTGGGCCTTTGGTGGTGGTGGTGGTGCTGGTGCCACAACACTAAGTCCTCACAGTTACTCTTGGTGGATGCTGGAACGGGCCCTGCTGTGAAATATGTCAAGAATTGTAATTACATGCACCTGTTGAACAGGAGCAGAAAAATTGGGCCTTTGGTGGTGGTGGTGTTGCCACAACACTGTAAGCCCTCACAGTTACTCTTGGTGGGTGCAGGAATGGGCCCTGCTGTGAAATATTAGATCAAGAATTGTAATTTCATGTCCCTGTTGAACAGGGGCAGAAAAATTGGGCCTTTGGCACTGGTGCCACAACACTGCAACCCCTCACAGATACTCTAGTTGGAGCGCAGGAATGAGCCCTGCTGCAAAGTATTGCATAAAAAAATTGTAATTACACGCCCCTGTTAAACAGGGGCTGAAATATTGGGCCTTAGGCACTGGTGCCACAACACTGCAACCCCTCACAGATCCTCTAGTTGAGCGCAGCAACAAACCCTCCTGCAAAATATTGCATCAAAAATTGTAATTACACGCCCGTTAAACAGGGGCTGAACCAAATATGTTCTTACAAGCTATCAGCATGATCATTGAGCAGGAAGAGGATAATCACTCAGCATAACAGGATAGTCACTCAGCGTCAGCATAGGCAGTCTTCAAGGGATCTGACATTTCAAAAAAAATGATTCGGTTACATCAGCATCAGGTGCCTGGTAGCTGGTGGTGATCCAAGACCGATTTATTTTTATGAAGGTCAGTCGATCGACCGAGTCCAGCAGCACTGAATGTGCGTTCCGAAAGAATGCTGGATGCAGGACAGGCCAGTAGCTCAATTGCATACTGTGCAAGCTCTGGCCAGTGATCCATCCTCAAGACCCAGTAACCCAGAGGATTTTCGGTGGGAAAGGTGTCTAAATCAGATCTTGCCCCTAGGTATTCCTGAACCATGTAAAACAGATGCTGGCGATGGTTGCTGGAACCGATCATACCTTGAGGCTGCAGACTAAAAAATTGACTGAACGTATCGGTCAGATGGCCACCTTCTCCACTGCTCCTTCTTTGACTGACAGAAGCCTCAGCAACACGTTGTCTAGGAACAGGAGTTTGTAACCTCCCAGTCTCTGGTAATGCGTTGCACAGACCTTTCTCAAGGTCTCCCGAAGATGTTTCATCCTCTGCTCCCTCTGCGACAGCAAGATAAGGTCCGCAACCTTATGCTTGTAACGTGGATCAAGGAGGGTTGCCAGCCAGTATTGGTCTTTCTCCTTGATACCATGAATACGAGGATCCTTCTGCAGGCTTTGCAGGATCAGGGAGGCCATGCAGCGTAGGTTTGCTGAGGCATTCGGTCCAAAGTCCTCTGGGTCACTAAGGACGATCCACAGCCACCTCCTCCCAGCCACATACAAGTCCATGGGTTTCTTGGGACTGTAAATGATCCCTTGAAGACTGCTGCTGATGCTGAGTGCCAGGCTCCACCTCCATGCTGACACAATCCTCCTCCTCTTCCTGTGTGATCGGCGGGCACACAGGAACACTGTCTGGATAAAGGGGTCCTTGAGAGGTAAGGAAGTCCTCCTCTTCCTCCCTCTGTTCTGCCTCAAGTGCCCTGTCCATTATTCCATGCAGCGTGTGCGCCAACAGGTGGACAAGAGGGACAGTGTCACTGATGCATGCACTGTCACTGCTCACCATCCTTGTGGCCTCCTCAAATGGTGACAGGACAGTGCATGCATCCCTGATCATAGCCCACGTGGGGAAAAAAACAAAAACAAAAAACAAGGTCCCCTGATCCTGTCCTGGTGCCATAGTCGCATAGGTACTCATTGATGGCCCTCTGCTGCGTGTGCAGCCGCTGCAGCATGGCCAACGTTGAGTTCCACCTGGTGGGCATGTCACAGATTAGGCGGTTCTTGGGCAGGTTAAACTCCTTTTGGAGGTCTGCCAGCCGAGCACTGGCATTATATGACCTGTGGAAATGCCCACAGACTTTCCTGGCCTGCCTCAGGACATCCTGTAAGCCTGGGTACCTGCCCAAGAACCGCTGCACCACCAAGTTAAGGACGTGAGCCAAACAGGGCACATGGGTCAGTTGTCCCTGTCGGAGGGCGGAGAGGAGGTTGGTGCCATTGTCGCAAACCACCATACCTGCCTTAAGCTGGCGTTGCATCAACCACCTCTGACCCTGCCGCTGCAGAGCTGACAGAATCTCTGCTCCAGG